>LPNX010029201.1:691856-705364 GCA_001517045.1 Pseudotsuga menziesii | reverse complement strand
CCCCAAAGAATATAGATGATGTACAATAGTGTCACAATAGTACCACTACTACATCAAGAATACATGATTATGTAGAGACTCACTTGACCCTATTATATACAAAGAGATGAGGAGGAATTACTCTCACATATTGCATTGGGGATAATATAATTCTCCAAAATATAATCTCTTAATACAATGCCATGGACAAATACTCTATACAAGTAAATACACCACCATATAACTATGGGTTAAATGTATTACTCTTTTACATAAGATTGTAGACAACTTTCGACATAATACAAAGACATATTACCTTCCAATGAATATAATATATTCAAACACTCCACCTTAGTAATGGCTAGGAGAAGGACCCACACTAACACTGAGGAATGAATGAGTCATTACTGCTCCCCCTTGATGACAACTTTGAGGAGATCAAAGCTACAAATAAGAAGAACACTTCGGCTGATGGGATTTGATGATAAACAACGGCTTCTCACTAAATCATGAAAGTGCACAGGAACCAGGTTGTATGATGAAAGACCCAACAATAAAATGCCGATAACATGTGACGTAACCCAATCGCAAGATGCCAGATCACCACAAGAATCATCACAACCATACATGATAGCTGAAGAACTCTGATATAACATCCACACTAGTGTACATATACCTTTTGACGGGCGATACAACAGAACATGTGGCTAAGAACACCACAACAATGTACACAAAAACCCAGATGACCAATACACATGCGGATAGCAGACATTCTTCCAATCAAGGTGCAATATAAATATCTGTAGAAGACCTCAAACATCGAAGAAACAAGACCCTATACATCAAAAATGATATCACACAGATGAACATCATGACTTTAACAGTAAAAGATGGTGCTTCATTACTTCTGGAATAAGGTGAAAGCCTAAACAAAGAACTTATCTGCACAAGAACTTTCAAGATTAAAGCATATAAAGATCATAAAACAAAATTGCTCATACAAAAATGAAAATGCTTATATACCAAAGGTTAGCAAACATCATATAAATGAATGACAACATAATATGATCAAATAAAAGATTAACTTGCTCAATAAGGAAAATGAAGTTACTTTTACACATTAAGTGTCAGCCACAACATATAAATAGTGAGCCAAAGATTTCATTTAAATATATGAAAAAATAGTCATCAATCAATTAATCTGAAACATAGGTGCATTTTTGATTAGTATGATGTTAATATGCAAGAGATGAATGCCCTGAAAATGTCAATGCTTCCATATAGGAACGTTAGAAACAAGTAAGAACAAGATAACCTTTGCAATCATAAGAAGTAAATAGAGAAGCATCACCAGTCATATGTTTAGATGCATCAGAATCCATTATCCATTCCACGTTAGAAGAAGAATTATTAGGCAAAACAACATATGCACATAAAACTAGTTGAGAGTCATGAGAAATTTTCTTTTTAGCTTTAGCCATTGCTTTAAAACAATTCTTTTCAGGATGGTTAGTTTTACCACAATGTTTACAAGGATCATACACTTTCTTCTGTTTACTATTTTCATCAGAAGCATGTCCATAATTAGTATTAGAAGGATTAGAACCTTTAGCATTATTAAAACTTTTCTTGTGATGCTTATTAAGTGCAGTTAGAGCTTTATTAGGTGTGAGTTGTCCTGAAACAATTAACCTTTCTTGCTCATTGATCAATCATTTACAAAAAACATCAAAAATTTGTTTCGTAGTACTTTGAGACAATTCTAAAGCTCTATTCCTAGTTTGGATGAACATATCAAAACAAGATGGCATTTCTGAGCTTTTCCCATTGACATAAATATCCTCAACTATCCCCCATAATAAAGCTAAGAAACCACATCCTTAGTCCAACCCATTTTTAGTTTACATGATTCTTACTCTTCTCACAACTCTACTTTCAATGAACAACATCCAAGTATAATAATGATTTTTTCTTTTAAAATTATTTATTATAAATATTTTTAGATTTGCTCTATTTTCTCTTATAATCTGTAAGAATATTACAATCATCAACTTCGCAACCATATATAATCATTGGGGTGAGATTGTTAAAAAGGTTTTATATTTTTTCCAAATCCAAAACTCTCACCATGTATAATTAAATCCAAAAAGCTTTTGAATCTCCATTAATTCTTCTATGGGCACTACAAATTAAATATTTAACATGAAAATAAATTAAAGTATACTTGTAAGAATGGACTTTTTTTAACTATTATCACAAACAAAATTAAGACAGACTTACTTGGAATTATTGGTGATTATTTTTAACTTTTAGGTTATCGAAATTATTGGTTATTATTTCTAATTATTATCACAAACAAAATTAAGACATACTTACTTGGAATTATTGGTGATTATTTTTAACTTTTAGGTTATCGAAATTATTGGTTATTACTTGTAACTTTTAAGGTATTTAAGGTATTGGTATTCAATTCAGGAAACTGTAAAAAAATCTTTGAAAATTTTACACTAGGTTAGATTTTAAAGTGGGTTTTTTTCCTTTGTAAATTGAAAGATTTTTAATCATTATTAAAAATGGTTAGAACATTTAAAATATCTTCTAAAAATGTAAAAACATAAATATATATTTTCCAAAATTAATAAAACCATTTTTATATAAAATTTATTTCATAAATGAAATAATTTTACAACTTTAATAGTTTATACACAAAATAACTTATTTAATAAAAATTACTCCATAACTAAAATATATTTATTTACACCATGGTAAACATAAGGGTCAAATATTTTATCTCAAACATTGATTATTATTATGTTTATTGCACACGAATATATTATTATTATTTTATTATTTTCAATTGATTATTATTATGTTTATCATATTTATTAAAGTAGTTGCTTATTATTATTATTATTAATTGATATGTTACTTAATCATAATTAACTTAATTTATTTAAATAACTAAGTTAAGGTTAATAAATTAATCTAAATAAATACTAAATTAAATATAATAAAATCTATATATATTTAATAATAATGTTTAATTAAAAAATATTAATATATACAAATATAAGTAATTTTTTAATAATTGTTTCTACAGATTCAATGATACATGTATAGAGGAACTTATGATTTAGAAGTCATAAATATAATTATTGTTGGTAGTAATGCAATGTAGGGAGGAAGTTATGATTTAGAGGTCATAAATATAATTATTGTTTTTTGTATCTAGGGGAATCGACAATTGGGGACGGGCTAGTACTCGCGTGACACGGGGTCCAGAGATCCAATCCTGCTACCACTATACCCCTAGGTGCATCCACAGGGTCCAAACCATGGCACACAGGTAAATTTGGGGGGATTTGAACACGAAACCTTCCAATTACAACCAATTTCAACAATTCCACTTTACCACTTGCTATGCCCCATATACCATAAATATAATTATTGTTAATAAGAATGCAACATATTTAATGGTCATAAATATAATTATTTTGATAGTAATACAAAAATATTTAATAATACATTTATATGAAAGAACCTCTGATTTAAAAGTCATAATTACAACTATAATTATTGGTAATGCAAAAGATTAATGCTACATGCACAATAACAATTTAAACAAATATTATGATTAATTCAACTTAATATTATAATATTTTTTACTCTAAAAACAAATGGTAGGAATGGTTAATTTAATATTAATTGATTAAGCAAAATTCTAATATAAAAATAAATGACGGAAATAGTTAATTTAATATAATTTGATTAAGCAAAATTCTAATGACAGAAATGGTTAATTCAATATAATTTAATTAAGCAAAATTCTAATCCAATATTATCTTGTTTTGTGATTTGGTTAAGAAACAAGTTTTTATATAAATAAATAAAATAATACCAATTTTTTTTTCAGAAAGAAGAGTTTAAATTGCTTTTAATAATATATAAAAGGGAACGAAGATAGTAAAAGTTTGGTTTCAAATAAAATAATTTGTTACATGTTACTTTGAATTTAATTTTTGGCATATAGATTACTTTGAATGTAGGTGTGCCTTAATATATATACTTTAAGTTAGCTCTTTGATGATCTTTGAAAGATGAATATTTATGGTATCTTATACATCAAATATTTTTAGAACTTTGATGCTTTTTTTTGGATTTTCTTAAACTTGTTTTTCAACAATTTTTTATCATTCTTAAGTTTTTTGAATATTTTTTTTGTGACTTCTCGTCATCATTTAATTTTTTAATTTGTTTTATCAAATATTGATTATGATTTTTAAGATGGCAAACCTTTTCCTCCTTTCTAATAATTTCTTCTTGATATCTTCATTAAATTGTATCAACTTCCTATCTTCTTGCCTCTTATTCTTTAATTTCTTGATTTTTGTGACTAGAATTTTATTATGGTTTCTCAACCGAATGATATCATCATTATTGTTTGATATCATTTTATTGATATTTGCAATCTCTAATTTGTGAGCATTTTTAATGTCTCTACTATGTTGTTATAACTCTTTAGTTTGTTGTTTAATCTTGTTGAACTCCGACTCTTGACATTTTAATTTCTTTTGGATTTGTGCAATTTCCTTATCTTTGTCCATGAGGAGTTTGTTCAAACAATTTACTTCCTCTTCTAATTCTTCATAGATTTTTTTTATGGTCATTCTCTATTTTGTGATGAAGGGATTCTTATACATGATTCCACTCATGAGTCATGTAGTGTTATTTTATTCTTGTCATGAAAGATGGTCATGAATTTATTTTTTGCATTGAAAGTAAACGTACCCAATATTTCCATCTAGTTAGAACCTAGAACTATGCCACCAACATTGCTCCAAAACGATGTAACAACGAATTCTAATATGAAGGTATTACCTTTAATATTTAGTTGTGAATTGCTTATTTCACATTGTTTCTTATTCCAAAAGTCTAACTTCTTGCCTATATTTGACTTAAGAATCACTAACTCGTTAGAAAGTTCATCACTGATATAGCTATTGCATTCACTGAGAGAAACAGAAATAGTAATATCTTTTGCTTGAATTGTCCCTTTAACTTTCAATAGAACCTTAACATAAGTTTTTGAAGTTTCAAGAAATATTCTCGTTTTTCAATATTAAACTCCATTAAGATTTGTGTCAAACTTCCTTCAAAAATACCTTTATATATATATATATATTCCCACGGGGGAGTGAAGGAGAATGCAACCATGGTGATGAGTAAGGTTTTGATACTTTCCTAAGATATTGGGTCTGGTTTGTTGGTCTATTGAATCTTTTTGTACAGTTACGCAGTTGGTGGCGACAGAGGGCCCCCTCTTTTTATTAGTGTCTTTGGATTTTTTCTGGGGATCACTCTGTGAAGTGACAGTAGTCAAAGTAACATGGCCATAAATAGAGGCAAGTGGTCCAAGCATCTTGGGGGTGCATCATCTTCCTAGGGGTAACGTCATGGCGGTTTTCCATAGGAATTGGACCCACTCATTTGTGAACCAAGTTGGTTAGAACAATTATCGAAAGAACTAACTAGGTATGATATTCCAGAAATTTTAAAACCATATGCTCTTCGTCGTAGTGGCACAGGTCTTTCTCGTAGGAGGGGGAGGAGTATCGTAACCATAGAGCTCTTGAGGCCTTAAAACGTAGTTCTAAAGGAATTAACATGAATATGGGGAAGGATGTTCATCTTGGGTGAGTATTAAGTCTTTTGTCTTGGGCCATTATTGGTAAAGTCTACTTCATCAATTGAAGTTGAAACGCACTTGTAATACCCTCTGGTTTATCCCCTAGAAATATTATTGTTGTTGTTGTGATGTACATAGTGGCATAAGGTTCCTGGACTATGGTTTTCACACTATTATTATTATTACGATGTTGAACTTATAAAATAATTACTAAAATAAAAACAACTAGACGAGCGATGCCACGAAAGAGAGTATGAGGAACCATGATGTTACGAGAGAATGGTTGTGGAAAAGTGTTTACCTATATGTGTTGAGCCTACGCCGATGTTGTACACCCTTCTTATGTACTTGATGGACCCTATTGGTTATGTACCCTCACATGTTGTGTTACTCCGTGGTTTTATTTACTTTGAGATTAAATTTTATTTGAGGATTGGAGATCCTCTCTCACCTAGTGCACCCTCATGAGTTGGATTAGTGTGCCACTTGGTGTAGTCACTTGATGTGTAACTCCTATTTTCTATTTTAGGAATGTAACTCCCATTATTGTGTCCCTCTCTCTCCCAATTCAAATTGATCATGAAGTAATTCAATTTGCTTGTGTTGGGGAGTCACTCTTGTGTGTTGGTTCATGCTTTTGCTCTTGTGCTTGTGTTTGGCACTTGTGGTTGGATTTTGCTGCTCTTGGTATGAGATCCTTGCTGATCTTGTGCCCAATTTGAGTTACTATGGAATCCACTGGTATTTATCTTGGAGCCACTATAATTTCCCTATTTTGGAAGTGCTACTTACCAATGGTTTGTGGTTGGACTGTTGTCCTGGAGCCACTGGAATTGCCTTGGAGTGAAAGTAGAGGTCATACTTGCCATTGGGTTGTGGTTGGACTGATTTATCGAGAGAATTTGTGGTTGATTTATCATTTCTTGTGGCATCATGGTTTCAACTTGAGGATGACCATTGCAAAGTGATTTTTGTCTTGCATTGTGTCCACAACTGGGTGGAGCATGGCACAGTCGATTCCGGTTATGTATTTTCCAAAGATAAGTGCTTTATATCATGTTTATTTAATTTATTTGTATTTGATCTGATTTATATATGTATGCAAATGAAATTTTGATGAAACGTATGAGCTATTTGTGGAAGAAACATCTCATGGAATTCATCTATTTATGCGAGTAAATTTTGTGAAGGAATTGGGAACTAGTTTTTGGGATTTTGTACACAAATTGCTTGAGGAAATGATTATTTGGAACCTCTGATAAAGAATTGATATTTCTTCCCCTGTTCATTATATAATGTGTATTTTTATGGTATAGTAGCCTCATAATGGTTTAATACACTACTCTTTGATGCTTCTACCTTTTATTTGAAAACTAGTTCTTCGATTGGATTGTTTTTCACAGTTTGGAGACTTGGCACATGAAGCATTTGTAAAAATTCCCGAGTGTTATTGTTATGCTTTTGTATGATAATTACACTTTAAATTTTTGTTATAATGTAAGGGTAAATCTTCTTGATAGTGTTTGGGAAATATCTATTGAAATTCTAGATCAATTTCCAATTTCTAGCTCCTTCAATGGAATTGTTTTGAGTAGATTTGTGACTTTGCATATGAAGTGTTTGAAGATTTTTTTTTAATGAGATATACCTATATTATGACTGATAATAATTTTTCTTTATATTTGGGATGGAATTTGAATGATTGTGTGAGTTGTGGATTTAATTATTCTAGCG
The DNA here is from genome assembly GCA_001517045.1 of Pseudotsuga menziesii. Classification (NCBI taxonomy): domain Eukaryota; kingdom Viridiplantae; phylum Streptophyta; class Pinopsida; order Pinales; family Pinaceae; genus Pseudotsuga; species Pseudotsuga menziesii. The sequence goes on along the minus strand of LPNX010029201.1, from coordinate 697,965 downwards.
ATTCCTAGAATTACTAGTCAATTCATATAAGTAGAATTAGCTAGTTTTGTGAGTTATTTAATGGACTGGATATGGGAGGAAATATAATTCCACATGACTATAGGTGACCCCTGATATTATTTCCTAGATATACATTAGTCATATATCTCTCTTTATTTGGAATTGGAAACCTAAATTGGAAACTAGGCACATTGCTGAGAAAATTGATAACTAGTTGCGGATTGGAATTCCATTTTCGTAAAAACAGAATGCTACAACCATGTGATCTATTTATAAAATGTTATTGTGATGTATGTGGCTAATTATGATGTGTTATCCTTTAGCTATGGATGCATTTCAATTTGGTTCAGTTATTTAGACTCAATTTGTGGTGAATGTTAACTAGTTTCATTGGAATTGATGGAAAAGATCACCTTATGTGAAATTGGAATGATATGAAAATAAACCTTTGATTGGATTTAGGTTCATGATTAAATACATTTTAATGTCTGTAGTATTTATTTTTGGTTAATGACATGGTTACAAGTTTATTTTCTGCAAGACTAGTAGCTTATATTGGAAAACTAGTTAACTAGTCTTGTGGACTCTCTTTCATAATTACCATGATTAATTATTATAATTTTGGCAATTAGGCCTTATTTACTTGTAATTATATGTTTTTAAGCCATTTATATTGATAATATATGGTTGTTTTTTAAACAATTGTATTTGTGATAAGTGTCGTCATTTGTGCACTAAGTGTCATAATTAACTGTGAATAAGAATAATTAGCCTTTAGAAGTGGTTATCATCTTTGATATGGATTGGATTGAAGGATTGATTATGTTATATGATGTTAGAAACTTTCCCATCCCTTGAATCATTTGTTGGAATAATTATTGAATTAATTTTAATTTGGTAAGTAAAGGGATTTTGTTCAAATTAAATCACAAAAAATGAAATTAAATATTTCTTTGACTAATTCGTTGTGCTAAAATTATATAATTAGCCTTATAGAGATAATGATATTTACGTAAGACCATTTTATATCCCTGAGGGACATTACAACACTACTGTCATGGGTCACTGAACATTAGAAACCTTCATTAAACTATTTCCCTCTTGTTCATAGGTTAGTGAACAACTGGATATTTTCCCACTTTGTTGATGAAGAACATGTTTCTCGTATCTTGGCGAGAACCTGTTTTGTTGATACATGATTACTTTGATTAAAATATTTGCACTCTGAATTCAATCCTCTTACAAAGCAATTTTAGAGAACACATTTTTTGATGCTTCTAAAGGGTTTCCCATTGGAATTGTGGTCACGTGAAATATTTGAAGCTATTGTTAATAGGGTAGGGCGCTTTATAGATTTTGATGAAAAATACTTATTCTATAAGGACATGCAAATTGCATGGATGCTCATAGAGATGGATTTAAACCTTGGGCTTCCAGATGTGGTTAATATCACATGGGGTGATAAACTTATTAAACAACCCTTGGACTATTGCAGAACCCCTTTTCATTTTCAGGTCCATGGAGAAGCGAGGAACTTAAAAAAATGCTTGTTTCTCATTTCACCAAGTTAGGTTTTCTATGCGTCTTATAAAGAATCATATTCAATTGAGACCGACCCTTCATAGCAATAGGAGGAGATCCCTCCTAATGATGCAGGCATAGTCAACTTTTGACCTACTTCTATGTGTGATGTAAATACTTTGTTGGGTAAGTTACAACAAAATTTTCCTGATTTTTTTTAGTCCCTCTCAAAGTCATAAATTAAGATTCTTGAAGATGTAGATAGTAATTGTTATGAAGATGCTAGGGTTGGGGAGGTTGTCCCCTCTACGTTAATTATTGGATCCTCTTCTCAGAATTATCGAGAAAACTGGGTTGGAGTTGGGGTTCATTTAGTTCACTCGAAAGTGCATTTGTTTGAAGGTGTTACTGGTGTTGCCGATTTATGTATGAAAGTTATGCAACTAGAATCTGACTCGCAATTATTACAAGATTAGATGGCCTCTCTCAATTCCATGGGGTTGGCTAAGGAATATGTGAGCATTGGTGGGTCGAAGGACAAGGGAACTATCACACCCTTGCTGACTAGATGGGGTTTCATTCAAGAACCTCTAAGGGTTTATTCAAAGGATATCACTAAATTGGATTCCTTTGTTTCTAATAATCCTAATGTTACCATTAGGAAGAAGAATGGGGGTATATGATAGAAATCCCAGGCTAGATCTTCTTTTGGGGATTTTACGTAGCTATATTGTATTGGAACTAATATTGACCATCCTTATACTTGTGAGATTTTAAATCCTTGGGACAAAATTTCTGATATTTTCATGCCTCTTAGAGAAGAGTCATCCATTAAAGTTGTTACTCGATGATTATTTTTTCCTTAAATCTGAGAGGGATAGGGGTCACCCCAAAACTAGTTTCCCTCAAACGGTTATTGCAGTTGGTCTCTCCAGATGTATTATTATTCCAAGAAACTATGGTTCCTAGCTTGAAAGTGATCCAGGAGGATATTGGTGGCCACCCACCTATTCCACTTAGAACCCCACCATTGTTTCTTTCAGTTTTCCAGTTTCCTTAATTGTCGCACAATTTACTATTTTTGGCAGTTTTTGGGTCCTAAACTTCTGGAGCCGTTTTGAGGCACTAAACGATGTTTTTTTCGGTATCGAATGGTCGAGGAAATATGAGTCCATTCCAGACTCGATGTTTGTTGCTTATGGATGTATTCCTTAAACAGATCTTTCTAATGATGTATTATGCACGTCAAACTAAGGTAGTATGCTAAAGTTACGACCCCAGGAAATTGATGTACCAAGTTACCCAATGGGGCCCACATTCTGCCATTTCACCTCCTAGGGTTAGGTTTTTGGATGTGTAGGGTTTCCATTGTTTCTCAATAATATATAGGCCTTCGAGCCTCATTGTAATAAGGATTTCAGAGGCATGTAGCCGCCACATCTCTTCTCAAAGATAAGCTACTAGCACTCTAGCTAGTTTATTTCCATTCTGTATGTAAACCAGTTTCAGTTATTGATTAATGAAATGAAGTGTTATTTCCGCTGCATATTTGTTTCTACGGTTATTTGTGTATTATGTTGTGTTCCTGCGTAAATCCGGATCAGAAAGCCAAGGAGTTGGTGTGGAGTTTATTCTCGACTTGGGAATGTTGTTCGATAGATGCTGTCGGCATTTTGAGAGGACTGATTTCTGCATGGAATCCTTCTAAATTTAAATGGTTCCCTTACTAGACTTGTGGTGGTATCCTTTTAGATGGTCATTATCAAGAGTTGGGTTCCTTTATGCATTCTCAATCATTACAACCCTTATGCATAGCGTAAGGATTTTTGGAATAAGGTTGGTAGGTGCGACATTCTATATTGTTCTTCCCTCATTATTGGGGGAGACCTAAAATTTATGACATCAACCTAGGAGTCTTGGGGTACAAATTCTAGGATTGATCCCATGATTTCTTGGTTATAAAATTTCATAATAAATTGTATGTTGGTGGACATTGAACCAAGTCCATTAGTTCCCACTTGGCGTAATGGACGGATGGAAGACGATGTTGTGGCTAAGAGATGATATGTTTTTATTGGATGAATACCTCATTGTTTTGGTGGATTTATGCAAGTCTTGGGTCAAAATTGTGCCATTTATGATCATATGTCAATTTTTTAAGATTGGAGAAGGGATCACACAATATCAGGTATCTGTTTAATTATTGTCAGGTATGGTGTGAAGAGGATGAATTTATTTCCCTTATTATATATCATTGGAATACCTTCTACCATAATGGAACTGGGGCTGCTACGATCTTGTTGCATCAGTTTCTTTTGTCCCAAAAGAATAATGGCGCGCCTTGGTTTAAGAATAAGAAGTTATCTCAACAATAAGACTCCATTCCCATTGAAGCTCACTTCAAGGAATATTATTCTATTTTTGCGATGGGATATGGAGCAGATTAAGCATTTGGCATGAGAACAAGTAGACAAACTTCAGGATGAAGAATACATTTGGCGCTAAATAGTAAAGAGAGGGGCTCTGTGGATTTCACAAGGGGACCATAATACTAGATATTTTCATTCATATGCTAATCAATGACGGAGGCACAATTCTATTTGGGAAATTGAGGGTTACTCTGGGAATAAATTCACTTCTCAGTAAGCTATTGAAGGTTCAACAACCAGGTATTATTCAAATATCTTCAAGAAACCCTTGATCAATAACATTGATACACAAGTTAGTGTTCTTTATTGTATGCCATATATTTTATCTAACGTAGAAAGTGAAGAAGTGGGGAGACCTGTTACTCTCCTGGAAATCGAGAACATTTTGAAATAGATGGCCAAGGATAAGAGTCTTAGGCCCAACGGGTGGTCTGTTCAATTTTATTTACATTTTTTTAACATGTTCGGACCTGAAGTTCTTATATTAGTTAAATAAGAAAGTACCTCGGTCTCGGTTTTGGAAGGGGTCAATGCCACATTTTATCCTTCATCCCAAAATCCTCAAATCTTGTTTCCTTTCAAGATTTCTTCCCAATATCATTATGCAACCTTTTGTATAAGATCATATTTAAGGTGATTGCTATTCGACTAAAAGTGGGATCATCCAGAGGCATATCTAAGGAACAATTTATGTTTCTCCATCAATGGTATATTTTTTACGCTATTGGCATTATACATGAGACTATTCACTCAATTAAAGTAAATCACATCAAATCCTTAATTCTGAATATAGACCTCGTGAAAGCATATGAGAAGGTATATTGTTCTATTTTGCTTTTACTATTCATTAATGCAGGTCTAAGTTTTGAGGTTACGCAATGGATTATGTGATGTGTTTCTTCAACCAATTTCGTTGTCTTGGTTAATGGGAGCCCTACAATTTTTTTCAAAAACTCTCGTGGTTTGAGAGAAGGTTGTCCTTTATCGCCACTCATTTTTCTTTTGATTATGGACGGGTTAATCAGGATGATAGGTTGGGAAAAATAGGAAGTTAATATTTTAGGCATTAAAGCCACTTTTTCTCATCATATTACCCATATTCTCTTTGTGAATGATGTATTTTTATTTGGTATTGGTAATATGTTAGAGTGGAAACATTATAAAGAGATCCTAGATATTTTCAGCTTGGCTTATGGTATTGAGATCATCACTTTGAAATCTAGTTTACATTGGTACAATTAGGATGAGGGAGACTTGAGACAAATTGATTATATTCTCTCGTATGCTCATCGGAATCTTGATGAAGGTTTGAAGTACCTAGGGTACTTTCTAAAACCATATGGTTACAGTGCTGCATACTAGATTTGGTTGGTTAAAATTGTTGAAAAGATAATTAGCAACTGGTGTAATTGGAGATTGAATTTGGGTGGTAGGCTAAGTTTTCTCAATTCAGTCCTAAGTAATAGTCCGTTCTTATAGTCATCACTAAATAAATTTCCGAAACAGATCCTATCCCTTTTACGTCATATTATCTTCAATTTTACTTGGTATGTATCCTAGTTGAAGGCTAGTATGCATCTGGTGGCATGTGAAAAATTAGCAGTGTCGAAGGAACTACGAGGGTGGGGCATTATTTGGGTTAGCAAGGCGTTGGATATGAAGAGATTGTGGCGAGGACTCATGGATCTTGGTTTGTGGATTGAGATTAATAGAAACAAATACCTAAAAAACATTATTGTCATTAAATGATTGAGAAAGGAAAATAAGAAAGGCAACACTTTCTAAACATTTGGAGTGGTTTAATAGACTCTTTCCTAGATATGAATCGTTGTCTCTCCTGGAAGATAGGTAATGGATATCAAGTGAGTGCAAGAGTTGATAACTACATTGGTGGAGCTCAATGTTACAAACTTTCCCCTTCTAGTCTTGTTGACGGGCATATGTGACTATGCGCGTAACGGGGAAAACAACCCAGACCGGGATCCTTAGAGCAGGTTCCAAGCTGTTTGGGATGATTGTTTCCGACAGGTTTAAAGGCTCTGTTGGCCTGAAAGTCTAACTAAACTAAGTATAGAAGATAAAACTAGAGCTATTACTTTGGTTAATGAAATCTAATAAATACCTACAAATGTACAAATTAAACTAATTAATCTACTTAC
>LPNX010029201.1:669393-683268 GCA_001517045.1 Pseudotsuga menziesii | reverse complement strand
ATCATGCACTTGAAAGTACTTCTTAATACCAAGAAGCCAAGCTTCAGCCTCTTGTCCAGTCTTTACCTCACCATCAAACGTAGGAGGTTTAGCTTTCTTTAATTCATCTCGAGTGCAATCCCTATGGTGTCTCTTTCTTTTTCTTTTATGAGAAGAAGAACTGGAATCCCCGCTGGATTTTTCAGAGTCAGATGTTCCCCTAGAAGTTCTTCTCCTTCTCCTAGTACTACTCTTACTGCCTTCTGGTCTTGCTGTACCTCGTCCAGAGTCTATCTTCCTTTGCAAGTCTGTCAAACTCTGCAACATTGCAGCATTCAACTGATGCTGCTCTTCCTGGGATTTAATTAAGCTTCTCATAGTGGCTGCAACATTTGATGATGTCTCTTGGAATCTCCTTCCATTAGACTCTATGTCATCATTTCTATTATGAACATTTTCTCCCATGGCATCCCACGCATGCTCATAAGAATCCCGAGCATCATATCCGTCATGGGTTCTCATGACTGAACCACCACCACTTACTTATCCAACTGCACTACCTGGAATACTGCCCTTGAAGGCGACTAGGATTCTGCAAACGTGTTAGTAACAAAAATGTTAGACACATAACATTGATATAAATAATAATCACTTACCTTCTCCTTGTGCTGATCATAAAATGACAATTCGCCCAAACACACAAAATCTTCTTCATCAAAGAATATCTATCTGAGGGGGACGACGGGGGTCAAGGGGGCTTGCCCCCTTGCGCATAAGATCGCTGCGACTTTCTCATTTTCCAGCCCTGAAAATTCACTGAAAAACAACTGAGAAATCCCTCTGAAAACAGTCGAAATATGCTGAGAAATCTCATGGAAAAACTCAGAATTTTCCTTTCCTTCTCATCGGTTGTCGGATGTCTTTCCACATCGGAAGTCTTAGCGCTTTGGCTTCTGCAACGGCGGATGCTCAATCACTTTTTCTTCCGATCGATGAACTGATTGATCGACGTCTGCAGTCTTTCTAATTGGAAGCTTTATCGCTTTGGCTTCCGCAACAGCGGACGCTCAATCACTTTCTCTTCCGCAACGGCGGCTCTCGGAAGCATTCTTTCTTCCGCAACGGCGACTCTCGGAAGCATTCTTCCTTCCGCAACGGTGGCACACCAATCACTTTTTCTTCCGTCGGTCGCTCTTTTCTTAAAGGAATTTTAACTTCGGACGTCGGCGGAATTCTTACATCGAAAGACAAATGACTTTGGCTTCCGCAACGGCGGCTCGCCAAACGTTAACTTCTTCCGATCGGCACTTACTTAGAACAATTTTAACGTCGGGCGTTGACGGACTTCTTACATCGGAAGACAAATGACTTTGGCTTCCGCAACGATGACTCTCGGATGCATTCTTCCTTCCGATCGGTGAACTGACTTGATTGGCATCGGCAGTCCTTTTACGTCGGAAGCCAAATGAATTTGGCTTCTGCAACGGTGGACGCACGAACACTTTCTCTTCCGACGGACGTCAAAACACTTAGAAAATTTCCGCGATTTTCTTTCCCCGTCGGAAGACTTGGCGGTTTGGTCTTCCGCAACGACGGACGGGAAACCAATGACTCTTCCGCAACGACGGAAGTCTTTCCCCGTCGGAAGACTTGGCGGTTTGGTCTTCCGCAACGGCGGACGAGAAACTTCACCAATTCATCCGCAACGGCAGACGTCCACTCCGCCAGTTCTTCCGCAACAGCGGAAGTCCATTCCACTAGTGGTCCGACCGCTCAACACTTAGACCGTTTCCCTTTTGAATTTTTACCAGTCGTCCACTGATTCGGCTGGGCAGAATGAGATACACCTCTGTCAGTTGCTCCTTCTTGTCCCATAGAGGCCTATTGTTGCCAACCTGGTGCTCTGATACCATACTGTCATATCCCCATGCCTCTGACCAGCGTAGAGGATGCGACCGAAACTTTACGCACAATGGGCTAAGAGCCCCATGAACACGCACATGATAAAAATTGCATAAAACAGAGTGCTTAAACATACACACATGAACATTTATCATGCACAGATGCAATCATCTATTAGACACAGCGGAAACATCATACATTTAAGCAAGCATTCATTTAACCTGTTCATCATTTTTATTAACAGAAAATAAGGTTGCAGAAGTAAAATGAACAAGATCACTTATCTTATGATGAACTCGATCCGCAACCAGCTACGTCGCTGCAACGTTCCACCCAACCATAGGCCAGCGTGCTCCTTAATCTCTCAGCAGCGCTGCCACCCCCGAGCTGGGCATGATTCTCCAAGGAATAAGGGAACTAGCAGGCTTACACATAGCCAGGGATATACAAAACACAGCCAAGCCAACACAGTTGGGTTTATCAGGCCATCAAGGAGCTGGAGAAGGCAAATTGCTAAGCTGGTGAGCTCATTACAGAGCCAAGAACATCTACACCAGAACTAGCCTGACCTCTAAGACACCCAAACACACCCAACACAAGGAATCAGTCCCTTCTCTGCTACACAGTCCCTCAGGCCCTGCATTCCCTTCCAGTGCTATTCAGGGGTGATGGAGAAGAAGGCCATCCCTCTAGCTCTGTCTGTGTGGTTTCCAGTACCAGGTTTATCAAGCAAACCAAGCCAACATCCCTACTCCTTACACAGTCCGAAGACCAACCATTGCATGTATGCAATCAATTAGCTATCACAGCTTAAACAGGGAAAAGACTCCCCAGCGAATTACACAGTCCCAAACACAACAACAAACACAATTCCAACAGGGGGAAACACCACAGCTCCAAAACGCATTATCATGCATATTGCCAATGACGTGGGGAACAACGACCCATTTTGCACAACCAATGCTGCTGGGAAAAACGTACGCAGACCACAATGGGGACGAATTTACAATCTCACGACCAATGTGTGAACAACCACAATGCAGAACCCACGAATCAGCCCGTGAGTAAAGGATATGGACACACTATTCACAAATCCGCAGAAGAAAACACGGCGTGGGTAAATCCAGCAAAATCCTGTGCGTGAAGACGAAAAATGGGAAGGAATTCCTCTGCGTGGGAGTGCACAGCAATGGAGGAGACACAAATTGCAAGTGCGTGAGTAACAGCAATGTCATGGGGAGGAGAATGGTATTGCCTGCGTGAGTGAAGAATGCGTGAGAGCCTCTTGCTGGTGGAGTGTGCGTGCGGGTGAGGACTGACAGTCCTGCCACCCCACTCCCAAAACCATTAACCGCCTCAACCACCAGCAGCCTTTCTTAATGAAAGTGGTTGGAATAAGCAAGGGAAGAAGACACATGGGTATTTTCCCTCTTGGCCCCAAGGTTTGACAAATTTCCCCACATCCTTATCCTTGTGAAAATCATGCCCTTTTCTCATTTTAGTTGCCGCGATCGTAGCTGGTCGGGTTCATTTAATTAATTATAGATGCATATTTACATGATGACCAACATAATATATGCCGCATGCCTTGATGTACCATCGGTGACAAATTTAAATCCAAAACATAGCATAACCAATCAATGGTGGGGCCTTGGCCTTTAGCTCTGCACCATGATTATTACAATATATACATCATGTACGTTTAATGCAACGGGGTCAAAACCGGGGTGTTACAGGATTCATATGTGGCAGCTCTTCATCATGCTGATATAAAATTGGAGAACATAGAGGATAAGATTCTATGGTCCTGGCACACCGCGAATGGACAAGTGACTACAAAATATGCATATGACTTCATCACCTCAGAATACATTGATTATCAACTAAGTTGGTGTTTTTGGCACATTTGGAAATATAAATCCTTAATATATTATGTTTTACTTAGATGGATATAAAAAAGATTATAATTGGTGACAACTACTCTAGAACATGTGTCGTGGGCCCTAATGGATATCCATTATGCTATCAGGAATTTGAATCAGTGGACCACCTTTTGGTTACTTGCTAGAAAACTCAGAAACTTTAGGACTAAGTTACATTCAGATTTAGACTTCCCAGGAGATGGAATTATGGGATATTAGAGGATTGCTTATTTCATTGGTTTGTGATGTGATCACATGGCACCGCCTTACTCTCTCTTTTTCATTTGGGGTATTTGGTGATAATGAAATTTGATCCTATTTGAAAATGTCAAATTCTATTTTGATATTTCTTGAAGGTTTATCATGAACCATTATTCAACTTATTCATAGTGTCAACATTTGGTAAATATGATTAATAAAACCCTTCCCATTACTACCTGTAAATATCCTATCATATTTTTTTGATGGGGCCTCACCCAATCAACCCCTAAACTCCAGTAATCAGCTACCTAGCAGAGGAGCCAGACCCCAACTGACCAAACATGATTTGAACTCTTCAACTCTTGTTTTGGTCACTTAGGCCCAACCGGCATGATGTATCACCTTATAGTTGTGTTGTACCACCTCACACGTTCGAATATAATATTTATCGCATGGCGCACCTTACTTCCAATGGTGATACTTAAATTTCCATATTTTAACTGGCCAAAATTTTTAATTGGAACTTTGGAATTAACGCATATTTTTTGTTTCGAACAAATTAAATCATTTGTTAATGAGCGCCAATTCACCGAGAAGGCGATAAATATTTTTACTAATACATCACCAATGTGGTGAACCAATCCGGTTCATGTCATTTACCTTGGAAGTCAAGTTGAATGATTAAATACGTGGACCTTTATATAATACTATCGTACCTTTTCAAATATTAAGGACACATCCTTTAACTCTTTTAATTAAATTATATTTGTTTTATTATTATGATCCATACCTAACGCTAACATAATCCGTATGTAACATAATCGCTACCTAATTCCTATAATCTCTAATACTAAACCAGTAATGTTGAACATATACAAGCTTTTCATCATCATAACGTTATGAAAGTGAAATAAAGGGGTCCAAGGGTGATATACTGGAAATTTTCAAGCATAGATATTTGAATATTCATAGCATCCCCTAGTATCTCAATAAAAGAGGATATTCTAACAAAATGAAATCTAATGAAATCTACATGTATTGTTGGGGATATTTGAATTTTAATAATTGATATGATCCACTATTACTTTCCCTACCCTCACCACTTACCTTTATCAACCCTAAACCCAAACCACTTAATCCCCTAGTGACTAAAATTAATAAATCCTAACATATAATTCCAAATATACCATGATACTTACTCCAATTGGGAAGATACAAGAGATTAGTGCTTCCTAATAAAATAGTGGTTGATTGGAATATCATATATATAACATTAGTGAATCATTTGGTTCGTGCCCTATCTATTGTACTTATGAATTCCATTATTCTATAACTTTCAACCTACTTTCAAAATTCATTAGATTACAACATTCCCACCTTAACATGCTAAGGATACATAACACACCATCAAAGAGGAAAGAGGGGAACCAAAGGACATTTTGTGAGTAATAAACCGAGTAAAACACTTGTACTTTTCTCTATTTATTTTAATAATGGATAACTGCAATATAATGTTAAGATTTCATATGCTAGACTAGATATCATTAGAGTTTAATCCAAATTCACAACAACAACATATTCAAAATCATTGAAGGAAACACAATCACAAGATAGACACAAATTTATCCCGGAAAACCATCAAGGGGAAGAAAACCCAACAAAACTTTTTCTATATAAGATGTATAATATAAAACCCCGAAACAAGTATTCCACCTCCTTGCTGGTATGTCTCTCTCTCTCTCTCCTATGCGCTACATAAGTGAGTCTGTCTGTGTTAAAATGAGAAGCATAACCACTCTATTTATACTCTTTTTGTCAACTGACTTTTACCCTAATCAAGTCAGCCCCACTAAAATGTCTGGGCCGACTTCACCTAGGAAATCACAAAACATTATTTTATTATATTCATTAGGGTACTAATGACCTAACTTACAATGGAGGCTTTACCTCATGAATCTATGATGACTAATTAAAATAGTAACATCCTGACGGAGGAATAATAAGATCTCCCTTGGGGTACATCAATAAAACACATTTATAATATCCTTTGAAGTGACAATATTTCAACACTCCCCCTTAACGAGAAGGGTATTCTACTGACAACATCATCATCAACTATAGGAGTAATGAGAGAGAGAATCTTTAGAAGTATCAAGTTAATACAACTATACGTCATAGGAAGTTTTCACAATTAGTAACTGGAATAGTTACTCTTAAATGTCTTCAGTATTGGTACATTGTCTTCTTCAGCATTGAGTTTTCATCTTTTGCAGCACACGATCACTTGATCCTTTGCAGCAACACTTCTATCTTCATCCTTTGCAGCAACACTTCAATCTTATTGATCCTTTGCAACAACACTTTGATCTTCTTGATCCTTTGCAACAACACTTCAATCTTATTGATCCTTTGCAGCAACACTTCGATATTCTTGATCCTTTGCCACAACACTGTGATCTTCTTGATCCTTTTCCACAACATTTCGATCTTCTTGATCCTTTGCCACAACACTACATGCAAAACACATGATATCTTTGCAGGATGATCAATCCCTATCACTTTAGGAAAGGATTCTAAGGATGATGCAACCCTCCATCAACATACTCCCCCTTAACAAGGAGGGTCCATAATATCGACTAGATGAATCATCTACAATTGAATGTAGATCTTGTACGCACATGAATGCAGGGCCTGTTGTCCGTAAGGACTCATCATAGAGCATCCTCAACACTAAATATAGGACCACTACCAAGCGAGTATTATTCTATGGCGTCCGCGAGGATTCATCATAGAGTATCCTCAACACTAAAGATAGGACCACTCGCAAGCGAGTGTTATTCTACGGTACACTCTCCATGCGAGAGTAACATCTATCACTGCAGATCTGGCTTCCGTAAGGACTCATCATAGGAAATCCTCAACATTGTAGCTAGGACCATTCCATGCGAGTGTTATACTACAGAGTCCGCAAAGACACATCATAGAAAATCCTTATCACTAAAGCTAGTACCACTCCCAAGTGATCATTATTATATGGAATCTACATATAAATGTAGGTACACTCTCCATGCGAGAGTAACATCTGCTACTGCAGATCTAACGTCCGTGAGGACTCATCGTAGAGCATCCTTAACATTAAGGCTAGGACCACTCGCAAGCGAGTGTTGTTCTACAACATATACATATGAATGTAGATATACTCTCCATGCAAGAGTAACATCTGCAGGACCATCCTTAGCTAGTAAGGACCACTCTCAGGAGCAGAGTGTTATTTTTATGCAAGACCATCCTCAAGAGAGGATCAATGTCATTAATGACAGTCTCATCATCACTCCCCCTTCCTAGGGAGGATTTATATCATCAACATGCTCCCCCATTGTCTGAGGAGGTTTCATATATTCGACCTATTCTTCCTTTCCAAGGAGAGTCCATATCTTCTACTTGTTCCTCCTTTCCGAAGAGAGTCCATATCTTTGACTTGTTCTTCCTTTCCAAAGAGAGTCTATATCTTTGACCTATTTCTCCTTTTCGAGGATAGTACATATCTTTGACTTGTTCCTCCTTTCCGAGAAGGGTCCATATCATCATTGTTCATCCTTGCGAGGAAAGTCTTTTTAGACTACAGCAAGCTTGTCACATAAGTATTTAAACTTTACCCAAGATAGAGGCTTTTTCAGCACATTAGCAACTTGCTCATCGATAGTCACATACTGGAGTTTTATAGCTCCCTTTTGTACCATATCCCTTATATAAAAATATCAGATTTATATATGCTTTGATTTATCATGGAAAACCAGATTCCCTGTCATCTTTATACAACTCTGGTTGTCACATAGAATCATTGTGGTGTCCAATTCTATGTCAAACAGGCTTAACATCAGTTTTCGAATCCATATCACTTCACAACTAGCGGAGCAAGTTGCTGCATATTCTGTTTCAGCTGTGTTGAGAGCAACACTGGACTGTTTCTTACTAAACCATGAGATCATGGCGGATCCTAGACAGTAACATCCACCTGAAGTTCTCTTTTTGTTTGTGACACTTCCTTCCAAATCTGAATCCATATATCCATACAATTTGTAGTCATGATCTCTATCATAGTATAGTTCGAAGTCTATTGTACCTTTTAGGTACCTCATCACATGATTTGCAACTATCAGGTGAACCGGTCTAGGTTTAACTAGAAACTGACTTAAGGTGTTCACATCAAAGCATATATCTAGCTTTGTATTTGTCAGATACATCAGTGACCCAACTATCTTCCTATATCGAGTCATGTCCACTAACTCTGATGATTCATCAGATAACAACTTCAGGTTGGTGTCCATGGCTTTACAATCCAACATATTAAATATTTTCACTTCGTACTTTCCCTGGTTTAGAAACATTCCTTCTGGGATCTTCCATACTTCCAACCAGAGGAAATAATGCATCGATCCAAGATCTTTCATCTCAAATTATTTATCTAGATTCTTCTTGCAATCTATGATATTTTTCTCATTTCATGTCAGAAATAGATCATCCACATAAAATAATAGTATGAAAGGTTTATCATCCATAACCTTCATGTAAATGTTAGGGTCGACTTTGCTCTTGGTAAAACCCAATCTTGTCAAGAAGCTATCAATTCTTGCATACCAAGCTCTAGGAACTTGCTTTAGTCCATACAGAGCCTTTTTCAACTTACATATATCATTCACTCTGTCTTTGACTTCAAATCCTTGTGGTTGATTGATGCAAACCTCTTCCTCAATCAAACCATTCTGAGAAGGATGTCTTTACATCCATTTGGTGTAGATCTCACTTCATCATGGAAGTAAGAGCCATGATGGTTCTAATGGAAGTTTACCTTGCTACTGGAGCAAAAGTATCTTCAAAATCAATCCTCTCTTTTTGAGAGAATCCTCTAGCCACAAATCATTCCTTGTACTTTTCAATACTTCCATTAGCTGCATGTTTTATCTTGTAGATCCACTTTGAAGATACCACACTCTTGTTTTATGGTTTGGGTACTATATCCCAAACATCATTCTTCATTATTGACTAGTATTCTTTTGTCGTTGCTTCCACCCAGTCTTTATTTTGTGCAACTTCCTCATAGTTGGTGGGTTCTTTATCTACAAGGTCACACATCAAAGCTACATAACTGGAGTATGTATTTGATCTCTTGCTTGTTCTTGTGGAGCCTTCTGTAGCTCCATACTTCTCTTCTTCTTGTATGATTTCTCTTACCCAAGCATGTGTTATCTTTCTAGAGATATCCATAGTATGGGATTCCTTAGGTTCTAGCATATCATGATCTTCTGATGCTACTATTTCAGGAGAGGGTTCAACTTATACCTTTCTGGGAGCTACATCCTATTCATGTACTTATTCAAGCTGACACCTTCTGGATTTCTTAAGATCAATTTATTCATCAAATGTCACATCCCTATTAATATCTATATGATGGAATCCTGAAATCTATATCCTAAAGGCTTTGGAGGATTCATGGTATCCAAAAAATATTCCCTTCTTTCTTGAAGGATCCAACTTGGTTCTCTTCTCTTTCGGAATATGCACATATACTGGACAACCAAATATATTGATATGTCTCACTTCAAGTTTCTTTCATGTATACATTTATTCATGAGTCTTTTATCCAAGGGCACTGTGAGATAATCTATTATGCACATACACAACCGTTCTTGCTGCTTCATCCCTGTTGGCCTGATTTTCTGACCTAGGCCAACAAGGAGATTATGCCCACACAATCAGCTTAAAACAGCTTCCGGTGTGTTTGGAATAGCAAAATCTCGCAGGTTATGGTCCTGCTACCAACTGAATTTTTCTCTTAAGGAGAAATTAAAATTCAATAAAAATCTATCCTAATGTTATTTCTGTGTAAATAAACCCTAAAATTATTTTCAACTACCTACGTTATCCTACACTTGCTTTCTTAAGGAAAGTCTTCAATTTTGGAGGGTTTTATATTTAATATTCTAAATACTAAAAATGATTCTTAAAATTATACAAATTCTATTTAACAACTGTTAAATGTAAACTATACTAGGATAATAATAACTGAACTATCTTAACTATCCTATCTATCCTATCTCAGCTGAGAGCAATTTTGAATATTATATTAATTATTAATTAATATAATGATGAACAAAAAGATAAGGAGTAAGATCTAAACAAAAATATTTAAACCATCCACACTAAATCATTCTGCTATAAAATAACTTGACAGAGAAACTGAAATAAACAATTACTTCGAATTTTCTGAAATGTCTAATTAATTAACAACTAATAACCAACATTGTATATTTGAATAAGAGATAATGTTCAGTATGAAATCATCGCAAAAATACAAATGAGATCAAACAGACATGAATATATATATCATTATATCTTGAATTCTTAGTAGAAACACTAATTGATTCAACTATAATAACATATTAATTCAAATACAATATCGGGTTGACAAAGTGTAATATCACATGATCAATACGAGCATAACCAAGTATACTGCATTAATATTATAGGCAGAAGATTGTATACTGAAATAGAAAAAGAGTATCCAAAATAATACCGATCAACGATATCAGTCTGAAGGTTTCCAGTCACATTCCACTTCCAAAGATAAAACTTCAGTCAGGAACAAAACTAGTATCAAAATAATATTTCAAATATGTTTCTCTTCAGTCACTCCATGCTCTATCTCCTAAAAATTACCAGCTTATATAATACTACTAGTCTTTCGATTTAGTTTTCCCATAAATGCTGTATGCAATACTATAGGAGTCCTATCACTATCAAAGAGTATCGAATCTCTCTTCAACAGACACTTGTCACTAGAAGATAACAATAAAAACAACTAGCCTGAAACATTTGCTGGTTTAAAGGAACTGGCATATTTGTGGCTGTGTCGAAATTCTAGTCTTCAATACACATCCACGTCTTCCAACTGAAATCCAGAATATTCGAAACGTCCTGAAACTGTAGAGGATAATGATAACATGCCCACCTATTTTAAACAAACAAAAGAATCTTATTAAAAACCAATTTTAACAGAAATAACAAAAGAAACCATAAGTTATATGCGTGCCTGTAAAATATGCGATTTTACAGGCATGCACAAAAAAGATTTTGTTACCTGTTGACAGAGAGACAAACCATATAACTGAAAAATGTAAATAATCATCAGGTTCTATTTTGTAAATCGACCACTCTTCTGGCTTCGGCTAGTTTGACTTTAAGCCTAATGATCACTAGCTTTTGCTTTTCTACTTGTTCAAGCAAATGTTGATTTGTACCTATCATTGATTTTTTTGCCTTCTTGTATTGGTTCTTTTTGATGTTCACTTCCTTCCATCTGTTAATCCAGTTTAATAATTCTTCTCTGAACGTCTTATTTTCTACCTCCTTTAAAGCTGCATTAGCTTGACACTGTTTAAGTTCATTTTTCAATTCTATAATTTTAGTCTCGTATACCCTGTCCAGGACTTGTTGGAGAGTTTCTTCCTCTTTGTCATGACACGAATCAGCTGTCTGAGAAGAATCAAGATTATCTATGTCTTGACCAGGTGATGGAAAACTCATAAAAGATGGCTCGGGACCCGAACCATAGGCGTCCATACACGATGGAGCAACTTCTTCCTTACCCGACTCTGTAATGTTTTTAGCCAATTTTGCACTATTATTTTTTATAGGAGTAGGTTCATCCATATGAGTAGTTTCGAGAACCAACGATGGAAGGTCATCCTCAAGATGGAAAATCACTGGCTGAGTACTCTGTTGAGTGGTCATAGGAACATGGGCTGTAGGTGTATTATTCATGCTTCTAGTAATCCTTCTCGTATGAACAAACACAAGATTTTTTTATTCAAAACCCCCTCTGTCACAGCACAACTGCGCTAGTTGTTCTAGTTTATGCATGGACTCATCGCCATGTTTACGAGGAGTATTTAGCTCAGAGGGGTTTTTATAATCAATAGCATTAACATCTTCATTTTTGGTTACTTTGTCCCCTGTCTTTGCAGGCGTACTACAACGTTTTTCAGATGGGGATTGGTTCAAGGTTGTTTCAGAGTAACAGGGGGCTACGTTCCTGATCCCATCATCACTGATACCGGTATTTATGGGTGGATTGGCTTCCTGAAGCTCTTTATCCTTTGATTCAGCCTCATGAACATTACTAACTTTGGATTTTACGGTAGACTTTCATTTCCTATGGGTCTTTGGGGGAGGGTTTGGCCAATATTGAGTCGGCCCTAATTGACATTCAATCAAAAACTCATCCCACGATTTACCATTAAGAGACAGTTGATGCTGTATTATAATTTTGACTAAACCATGATGAAATAGACTTCTATCAGGATTACCGATGGTAGTTTGAACTGAATGCGACATTTTTTTCATACTTTGCAATAGGTAAAATGGCAGATTAAGTTTACAGCCTTTTAATGATAACAATAGTTGTAGGTGATAATAATGCAGGTGAGAGAATCGTCCATCACATGATACGTACCTGACCAAGATCTCATAGAATGCTCGCCATTCTGGCTTCGGAAACTTAATCAAAACCCCAATTTTCAGTTTTGCACTAGCTGGAAACGGCAACAGCAAGGACTGACATTTCTTCTTATTCACTTTCCCACCTTTAAACCATCTCTCTCCAGTTTGTGGAAGCTTCGTAGCCTCTGCAATTTTGTCTTCGTCAATGATAAATTTGAAATCCCTAATCTGTGCTACGTTTTCTTTCAAACTCAAAACAAACTATTTAGTAACCTCCACGTTATGGCCGCTAAAGCACGTGAAGAGCTGACACCATCCAATCTTTTCAAATAGCAGGGCAACTTTCTCATTGGCTTCAACAAGCTCCGACCCTGAAATTTCAAAACGACTAAGCGGAGCCATGGCTTCCTCACTACTATCCTAGTTACGAAATGAAACGAATGGAGTCGTGAAGAGGGAAGGGATAGGCACCCAGGTATAAGACATGATGCGAAATGTCAAATCCTCACATGCTTCATACTTGACAGAGATGAGGGTTCTAAGTTTGGCCATTTTAACCGAATTTAGAGATGATGGACACTACATCTAGTGTTTTGCTATGATAAATGCATGACTAGCCACGATTAACTGTAACTCTTACCCAATTCTTCATATAAGAGACCATTCGATTCATGAATCATAAATCGAGACATTAATTACATGCAGTTTGGCATGATGAGCTCGTACAACATCATAAAATGGAATGGTTATCAGTCATATACAACATTAAATCCTGCTGATACAATTCCATTATTACATTCACAGCTGTCAATAAAAACGAAAGGTGTTAACCAAAAATTCATACCAACGTAGCGATCCAAGTAACAGGTGTTATTTATTTGAAATATGGGTCATGTATCTTCATAAAAACGGTCAATTGATGATTTATTCCGGATTATACGTGAAAGGTGGCCGTGTTTATTAACATGACGATATAGTGTCAAAATAGTAAACCCTAGTGTTTTTGAAATACAACTAACTAATGAACCAAATTAACACTTAAGCCATGTATATACATAAAGTCTCATTTTGAAATATAGTTTTAAAACTTTACAAAATCCCATCCATTAATATCCCAAATCGAATTTGATAGGATACAAAGCTATAAAACTATGACATATGAAGATTTCAAAATGATATTCATTTATTTGCTTTTTCACTAGCTATATATACACAATTTTTACAAAATAATGATATGATATTAAGTTACATATGGAATGTGAACTTTTAGGTCTAATAAGAATTTTAATTTAATAATTCACCTTTAGTTCTAGGGATTTTAAGAACTTATAATATCTTATCAATAACCGGCTTCAAACAAATTCAAAATGTG
>LPNX010029201.1:607587-660352 GCA_001517045.1 Pseudotsuga menziesii | reverse complement strand
CATTATTCTTTAAAGATATTTTCAAGAATAGATAGTAGGATATATGACTAGTTAGAATTTTGAGATGTTTGTTTATAATTTCTTTCACTAATTCAAATGTTTTTAGAATTTGCATTAATCCCACACAACACTAAGAAGGTTGAAGTGCCATAAGCAAGTTTGATATGGAAACCAAGCTTATAATCACCAATTTTAGTTGACTCTGGCTTTGAGAAGTATTATATTTGAGTGGATATATTTTAGAGCTTATTTACCTTTCTGATTTCCTTTTACGTTTCATTTAACAAGTGAAATTTTCATAAATGCCTAATTTGTTTTTTTGATTGGGATGACATAGTAGACAGTATCAAATATACTGACATAATAAGAGATGTTGATAATGGTTGTCTTGACTTTGAAGGGTTCTATTTTCCATATCCTTATAAAATTGATGATGTGGTGGGATTAAAGGAGGAATCTTGGAAGTCTCTTTGTTTGACCAAGAGGAAAACTACAACTGTTGGTTAGAAGCATTATCATAGTCATGCTCCTAAAGTCCAACTTTTTTTCCATGCAATTGATAATTATTTCATAGCATGTTAGATGTCCTTGAATATGCAAGTCATTACATAGTCATTGAGACTTTAAATGTTTTTTTCCAAGGTTCTTCCTTAAAATATGGTACTAATTTCTTTCCTTCTCAAAAACTTGTATTTTCTTCTAGTGTAGAAGAATTTTTGTTTGCATTACTTTGTGCTTTGAAAAAATTTCCTAAGGTATTACCATGGCCTCCAATACTTATTATTTCACATGCTATTAACTCTATATTGTCATTGGATTTTTTGATGCAGGTAAAACCAAATAGGTATCTATCATATTTGTCTTTGAAGAGGGAGGATAGCTTAGGAGGAATAGAGCCGGAAAGTGCAATATCACCTAGAGGTAACAAGGAGAGATCAACCAGAGGTTCAAAAATTAGAAGAAAATTTCATAGACATATGGAATTGTTTTGTGGTGAAGTAGGGGAATTTTGTTATGATGATGAGCCAAAAGAAAAAATTGAGTTATCGTCAAGGTAGAAAGATATAGTAAAAGGCTGGGAACCAAAACAACTTTGAAAATTGGATACTGACTTTTGTATCAATGAGAGAAATTATTGAATTAGTCCATAATTTATACATGGTCTAGGGTTGTTTTCCATGGATTGAATAAAGGTAAAAATGGTGAGTAATTAAATTGATGGAGCATGTCAAACCATGTTACATATATGGATATTAGATCAGATCGACTCAATATATGTGCAATATGGAGAGATATGCAATTTATATAAACTATATACAATTAAAAGACCCTGATCAAAATAAATGAGTTCATTAGATATATTGATGGAAGGATAAAGGATTCCAAAAATATTTTAGGGTTTATAAACAATATCCGACTCGTAACAATGAGAAGGATACCCAATTGTATATTTGAGGGATGTGAAGGAAACCATGTAATGATATGTGAAATAAAAGAAAGAACAACATAGGTGGATTTCTTGATTGATCATTATTTGAATCGAATAGAATCAAACCCTACATTCTCTAGGGTGCTTATATTTCAAATTTTAGATATCTTAATAATAAATCTCTGTGGTAACTATCTTGAATAATGTTGATATCTCATCTTGCTTGTTTTGATGTAATTAACATGATGTTGAATGATTTGGAATGATTATCACGGAAATGGATCTGTGTAGCCAATAGAGACACCTGTAGAAATTTAGATCTCTTAATTGATTATGGCTCTTAATTTATAGTTTGTTCTTATCAATGATATAATTGTCACTATACATGTTGCTTGTTGGTAGGGTTCCACCCACGATCCCAACATAGGTGATGAGGATGACTTGTTTAATTAACCAAACCCATGCTCCATAATTGAAAGGGATATTGGAAAAATAAACAAACAATTGCTTGCTTTATTTGACTCTGATTCAAAGGTTGTTGTGCTTGAGTGTGAAATTTTGACCGATAGACTTTGATGATACCAAGTATGCATTAAATTTAACTTGTTTATATTTTCATGGTCAATATTATTAAATTAGGTTTACTAGTATATCTTAATCAGAATTGGTTTTTTTGGCGCAACAATATCTACCATTTCTTGATAGTATTGAGTCCAATGGTGGCATTAGCCATGTGACACCTATGCCATTACATACTTCACCCACCACTAGTCACATATCCATCATATTATTTTTCTCTCTATTTATTGATCCTACATGCACCCCCATGTCTTCTCCCTCCATCCCTCATTTACCTAACTTTGAGTTGTCTCCTGCGACATCTGATGAATTATCACATGGCATGTCTGCCTATGGCACAAAATACCATGACACATATGTCAGTGAAGCCAACCCTAGTCTTGCCACTTGTGGCTCAGAGTGTGAATGATTTCCTATAACAACATGTGTCAAAATTAAGAGGATATTATCCATTGAGATTACGGTGGACGGTATTCTAATTCCATTAAACAACCAAAATTCCTAGGTAATTATTAATGTCTTTAATTATTTTTATAATGCGATACAATTGTAGTGATTTTTATATTTCTTATATACTGATGGAAATATATTATTTCTTTGGTACATTATAATATGTTTTGGAAGCACTTACATGAGAAGGCATTATAAATTTTTGTTCCAACCATTTGTACTTGATTCAATCAAGAACCTTCTCACTTGAAGGATATTATTGGATAGATGGTCTTTTTTATTATATTTTTCATGAAAGTGAAATACTCTCTATAATAAGTAAATATTTTAAAACCATAAGAGATACATATAGGGTTAGCCTAGAAAAGAACCCTAGGTGTGAGAGACCCCTTTTAGTTCATGGGAGGGAGTGGAAGAACCTCCTCAAGGATAGAAAGGAGATTATGATGACAAAATAAGGAAATGTTGAATAATGGAGGGAGGTATAACATGATAAATTAAATTCAAAATGTTATTTTTTTAGTTGGACATTAAAAAAATCATATTATCTCATCTTAGATATTTTGTTGACTAAAAGATACCTCCAAGCCAACCAAATGAGGTTAGAGAAACACAAAAGTCATAAACTTTGCAAGGGTGGACACTTAAGTTTGTTTTGCGAGATCTGTCAGTATGAAAAAAATAAAGAAATTTATGGTTGATCAAATCTTCCAATTTTAATTTTAGTGTAAGAAATAATTAGAATTTGCATCAATATTGTTATGCAATGAAGGGAGAAATATGCAAATGATTACCCATTGAACAAGAAATGAAGCTCACTTTCAAGTGAGGGTTTCAAGCCATACTTGATAATGTACAGAGTGGGGGGCAATCAAAAAGTTCGTTAGAGAATCTGCAGGTAGATAATTTTACTCGATTTTGAATTACGATTAAATGTAATCTAATTCAAGGTTTGTTGTTATCTATAAATTATTAACAACTTGTTTTTAATACAAGAGAGCACATGCAATTTTAGACATGAATTGCAAAGCATTTTCATGATGGTAGTATGAGTGTAAAATTATCAAATGTGTGGTGATATTCATGATTTGGTATACTTATAACTTTCTATTGTTACAAAGGTGGAGATTATAAATGGAGATGTTAGGAAACATGAGGAGGACTACATCCCATAAACCACCTACTACTCAACCAAGTAGTAAATATTGTTTTAATATTTACAATGAACTATTAAACATATATAATAATGAGTACATTGTAGTAGATATACATATTTTACCTGTTTTTATAGTTGATGTTGGTCCCACTAAGCTTGTATGTGGCACAAGACATGAAACATGTTCCAATAAAAAATGAGACTAAATAGATGAGCAACTCCCACAAGAAGAAAATGAGGATAAAATGAGCATGTGAATCAATAGTTTAAAAAAAAATAAGAATCACCATAGGAAGTAATTAGATACACTACAAGTTGATAAGAGTATACAAAAAACAACAATATTTTTACATTGAAACTATGATGCTATATCAATTAATCAACCTTGTTAATAGAAAATATTTTTGTACTATGGTTTATGTTTTACTACATTTATGCCATTTTCTATGTTGTTTGATACTATGTTAATTTGATTTCTTTTCCACTAGATCGATTGGGTATGGGGAATCGAGAGTGATGTTGGGGGGTGGAGGGAATGGGGCTAGATGTGCTTCCACAATCACATGGCTAGCCCTGTTCAGTAGAGAATAAATTATTCTCAAAACCAAGAGAGGCTTAAACAAGTAAGTATCTATGAATCATAAATTTTTACTATTATCGATAAACTGTTAAAAATGGTTCAATAAAAATTTATTAGTTAGTTGAGTATACATTTTTCATGCCCGGTTTTGATGGCAAGTAGTTTTCCAAGTCACACAAGAATTGAAAAGAGAGAAAAAAGATAAAGCACCGAGTTTCACAATTGAGTTTTGAGGTCTTGTAATTTATGTTTTGTGAATTAATAGATAGAGATGTGATTGTTATTTCAATATTAGATTTCTCTAACAAGTTTCAATTATCAACGTGTTTGTAAAATCTAGTGTCCAATTTCAATTATATGTTTCTCTTAGGTTTTGTGATCCTGCCAACCTTTTTCACTGTTTACTTATGACTTTTTATTGTATTTTTTCTAATGTGCATAAAGTAGCAATCTAAATTCTTCTTTAAGGTTGTGTGTAAAAGATAAATGCATTCATTGAAAATAAGCAAAGCTATTTCTAATTCATAAAATCATAATATATACTTCGACCGACTTGATATACATCACTTTACAAGGATCTTAGTTCTCAATAAATTTCCAAGAAAAATCCAAAAACACATTTGAAACCTTTGAGATACACTCTCCAAAAACACATTTGAAACCTTTGTGATACATTCTTTCTTATGGATATATCACATGTCTAGGGTTCTCTTATGAATCAGAATGTTGCCCTTGATATTTGGCAAGGTTAAGATCAAAAGCATTGTTAGATGACAGTTGGTAAGGTTGTCGCAATTACGTAAAATGGAAAAAAAATCGCTCTTGGTTTTCTCCTCTCCCTCCCAAATTCATCGTCATCACCTACATTCTAAACTAACTTTTACTTTTATGGCACCTCAAGACTTGGCCTATATAAATACTTTAAATAGTTTTACAACTTTCATTATATTATGCTTTGGTGGGTCCTGTGATTTTGTTGTTACGGATATATGCAGAAAAAATAAAATATGTGCACGTTGCTCTCACGTAAGAGCACGTGGATGGTGGGTTATATTTTGAGGTTAGGTGATCGACATCCAAGCAATCTGAGAATTTGCGACCAATACCAATATTCTTTCGTTTCTCACTTTGTTTGTTGACAAGTATAAGTTGACGAATGCATTCATAGTGAATTCCATGATTGACATACAATTGCCACGTGTCCCCCAGGTTTTTGGTTTACAGATATATGCAAAGAAATTAAATTAAATTTTGTGCACATTGCTCTCATTTAATGTTTGATAGCCATTGATAGCACGAGTAACTTGCATGGATGGTGGATATCAAGGTAGAGACTAGTTTCATATATGTTCATTTATTCAATGAAAATATGAATATGATGAAGATGAACATAATAATGATAATGTTAGATGAAGATGATGAAGTGCATGTAATTTATTTTTTTATATAGGTTTTAATCATTTTCATATATGTTTATTTATTTTAGAGGATGTTCAAGAAACTAGAAATTTCAATGTAGAGAAGACACATTCTTGATTGTTTGATTCAGAGAATGAGGGACCATGTGAAGAGTCTAAAGAAAGGTTTATAGAGGAAGGAAAATTATTTGATGCTTTTTTTAAATTTTTTATCAGATCATTGTTTGCATGATGGAGCTTTAAACTATTTGTTAAAATTACTAATTGGATGAGGAGAGGAGATCCATTTACATTCGGGACAACTGCATAGTTATTGAGCACATCACAACTTGTGGAGCAATAGTTGGCAATATTGTATTTGGATTAGAGACAAAAGGATTGTTGCCACCCTAGTTCTTAAGTATTTGCATAATTGGGAATTAGATGTAGCTATGGGAAGTCTCACAATGTGCAGTTGTTATTTAATTCATAGTGATAGAATGTTACTCACAGGTAGCCAAAAGGAATAGTTTGCAAATGTGCAATGTCAAAAGGGGTCATGACAAGTGGCATGCTAATAACCTACAAAGATTAATGTATGCAGGTTTATGGAGGGGAAAATGTGATAAACATAAAAGGTACACAACTTTTGGAAAGGTGGGACAACTAGCGCTAGACCTTAATCACCTTATTCTAATTTTCCATCAACCACCTTTTTCTAATTTTAGATTTGATTGCAAAAAGTTAGGCACAAACAAAGCTCTCAAGAAAGGATAAAGGGTAGGAGTCAACATTGAGAGAGGTGGTAAAGTTTGTAGCGTGGAGATAGAGCCTTCTCCCAACCCAATGGCCCATTGTCCATTCTAGCATGATCAGCAATCTTTCAGGGGATTCACCACCCATCAGAGAACCTTTTCTCTTGAGTTTAGTAATTTTTTAAGTCTTCAACAAATCTTTTTTCTTGTATTCCATGAATGAGTGAGGAAAAATCTGAGTCTAGTTATAGAGGTTATTCTTGTAGACTTGTTCCAAGTACTACCTTTGTAACTATCACTTAAAATATAATTGCATATAGTGATTCATTCTAGAATACATATTATTGTTGTGTGTCATGTATTAAAGTATTTTGAAGATTACGAGTGTGATTGTTTCCCTTTAATGCATGACAATGGGTCTAGCATATGTTATTGCATGTTTTGTACAAAGATAACACTGCTCTAAAATTCAATATTTCCTCATTTCATGGACATCATTTAAGCTATTGGATTCATTCTTTAATGTCCAACACATTTTATTTTTCATATATGTAGGTGTTAAATACCTCCATACCTTTCTAACATCTATGATATTTTATCTCTTCTTTGAATGTCATTGATTGGTATCATCACTAGCATTTGAATATATTTGTTTCTTCAAATCCTTTGTACCTCACATTGAATCAATCTTATGTTTCTACATGTGGGATAAAGGTACCCAATGGACAAGCTCTGGTTTGAAAGTTACACTGGGGTTGTATATCCCTAGCTTGCATCGTTCCTCCAACACATTGTGTTTATCACTAGTTGAATTTAGCATTTTTAAAGCTCATGAGATCAAACTTCTACTGAAGTGACAATGGGCAGTCAACACATAAAATATTTGAGGGTTACCCCCTTTGGCCCAAGAACCAGCTTAAGGCTGAAAGAGGAGAAGGTATTTGAAGCCTTCAGTGGATGCCTTGGCATTGTTCCCTAGCCAATAACATTTTTGAGGAATAACAGGTTCCATGCTTAGAAGATATGAACTCCTCCCCTTCCTCTCCTTGTACTTAAAAAAAATTGCACGTGCGATACATCCTTTATATCCTTTAGTTTCTAATTCTATATGAAGAATGAGTGGTATTTTCTAAAATGCATATGTTTGCTAAAGTAGTGAAGTGCTTAGACTTGTCATTTCTTCTTTAACATTGTTGATATTTGGGAAGATTTTTAAAGTTGGGACTCCCATTATAATATCTTCCCAAACTTGAATTTCCTTTCCATTTCTTATGGACTAGAAAATATGTCCTCTAATGATAGATATGTTTTTGCATTACTTAAAAAAACATAGCTATTAAAGTGTTGAGGTTGTAACTCCATAACTTTCTCCATCTTGATGTTATTATAAATTTCTAGTATTACTTTTTTTCAGCATTTAAATTCCTTACATACTTAGTTTCTAAAAAAAAAAGATTTCATTTTAAACCAAATTTTGTAGCTCATAATCTCGAATAAACCACTTATTTCCACCATCAAGCTTCTCCTAAATTCCCTATATACTTAGTTTTTCAAAAAAAAACTTTCATTTTAAGCCCAATTTTGTAACTCATGGTCTCAAATAAACCACTTATTTCCACCATTAGGCTTCTCCATATTAATGTAAATTAGGGTCTTTAATACACCAATTTTTCTACCATAAGACTTCTCCATCTTAATGCCCCTATGCATTTATAATATAACTCATTCACGCCATTTAAATTTCCTACATACTTAGTTTCCAAAGGATATTTTCATTTGAAGCTAAGTTTTGTAACTTACGGTTGTTAATGCATAACCCTCTTTTGGAATAGAGGATGATTATAGTCTCCAACATTGCTGAGGAAATTATTCTTCCACTAAAAAAATCTTTCATTTATTCCTCAAAAATGTCCATGTGTATTTAACGTACTTTAAAATTAATTTTGGAGCAACTAAAATTTAATATAATGAAAGATGTTTTTAGGATAGAACCTACCATATAAGTTCACCCATGTTACACCCATCTTGCATATTGCTTTTGTTATTTTTTAGACTAGGTTGTTAGTGTAAATTTCAAAGCCTCCTTTATGAAATGGAAAATTGCAAGACATTTGAATGATTTCTATTGGTCCTCATAACATAAGTATTAACATTGAAAAAACCTAAAGGATCTTCCTGAGATGGGAATTCAAACATGAAAGTTTACATTTCCCATTGTATCTTACCTACTAATGTTAATATATAAAAATATAGTGTTTATATGATTTAGTGGATCACATTTTGGATCCTCTTTCTACTACAAAAGTTGTCATCAAACTATGAGTGATTAAGAGCTTTCTTATGAAAATGCGCAATACTTTTTGGAAAATGGAGGGCGCAAGTACAGTAAAAAACGAGCTCGATTGAGCTATTTGTAAACTCTCGATTGAGAGTTAAATAAACTCTTGATCGAGCTATGGAACTCGATTGAGGGTTCGTCTAACCCTTGATTGAGCTATTGTGTTTGACAAAAAATTTAAAGTGAAAGGTTGCGGAAAATTTCATGCCTATGGAAGTTAGGAGCTCGATCAAACTGCTTGGATTAACCACACATAAACCCTTGATTGATGTATTTAAAAAATGTATATAAAACCTCAATCAAAGGTTTTAAAAAGCTCGAATGAGAGCTTCAAAACAAGATTTTAGCCCCTTTTTTGCAAATTTAATTTTACTTCCCTCTTTGCTAGGTCTAAACCCTGTCCTGGGATGCACCTTAGGTGGCGGACTTCATATTGATGGATTCGTCGATTAATTATATCCATTGGCATATAATTTAAGTGTTTTTGAGTTCATATGATGATTATTTTTTATTTTATTTTCGAACTTACACTTAAAAACCATATCCACAACTTCGAATCAACGCAAAGAAAAATCAACAACATAAAAAGTACACAATACAAAAATTTCAAAAATTATATAAACCCCACATCGACGCATCATCTTCAGAAGGGTATTTTCTTTTCGATTTTTGTAACCAGTAAAAAAATGTTTATGTGCACACGCATGTACAAAATGCGATTAAACTTTTCAATGATCACTTCCAAAAATGAATAAAAAATATAAATTTTCGATATAAATTAAAAAAAAATATGTGCGCCCTAGTGCATTTTGTGTAGATTATGTTCATATATATTTTTTTCAAAAATTATGTATTTATCATTAAATTGTTTTATGTCTACACAAGCCACTTGTTAACTTTACAAGAACAAACTTATCCTTAAATACAATTTTGACATATTAAATAATATTAATATATATTTTTTAAATATAGGTGGAAAGACAAGATAATTCTCTATATTTTTTTGTTGGATACCAGAATTCACAAGGCATATGAGTTTTGAGGGCTTCGATTTAATAAATGACTGAAAAAAAATTAATTTGGCCAAAAATGTTACCCATCTTTTCAGATTCACCTTTAAAATATTTAACCTTACAACCAATTTCCACTCTAAAATAACATCTATAAATAATTAAAATATTTTAATCCGTAAAAAAATTTAATTTTAAAAAATAGCATAAAACATTAATGTACTTGTAATTTTGCACCAATACCTCTACCATAATGATACATCTACCATAATGATGTACATATATCTTGATCAATTAAAAACCCATATTATTCAACGGGGTTAAAGAAGTTAGTTGGACCTTGTATTAACGAGGGGCTCTATCCTTGTTTTGTTTTTCAAATCCAATATATAAAAATAAATGGTAAAGTTGGTCAAAAACATTATCCAAATGAAGTTTGAGGAGCATTTCATGTCATTTGTATTGGAATGACGGTTTAAAAAGTGACACTCCTTGGCACAACCCCTTCTTTGTTTCAATACAATATTTTTTTAATAAAAAAATTGTTTAATAAGGTATGAATACTGAAATATATAAAAAGTATTTTTTTAGGAATGGAATCAAGGATGAAAGTTAATCTCTCCCCTCGTCTGCTTTTTCTTCTTCCTTCTTCACTTCTTCCTTCTTCAACACATTTGAGAAGAGTGCTCCTTTTCTTTGTTATTTTCCAAATATTAGTTAAATGATATAATACTTTTGTCTCCTTTCTAGAGTCGAAGGATTAAAGTTAACTAAACTAGATTTAGTTTTTTCTTTATCAAAATTAGGCTCCATTTATAAGTCTTTGAATGAACTTTCTTCATTCAAATGATGTAAAAACTTCATTTTTGAAGGTAATTTTTATGATTTTATTTTTCATTCTTCATTTTTTATGGTAATTTTTATGATGTTATTTTTCATTCTTCTCACATTCTTTTGTTTATAGAATTATTTGGTATTGTTATCATTTTCTCTTATTTAAGCATTATGAGATTTAATGTTTTTTTCTTACGAGAACGGATAAAATTTTATTAAGAGCCTGGCAAAAGGGTTGCTAGGGCCTTACAATGCATATTCCAATAGTCAATGCTGAGCTTCCTCTTCAGCTTGACACCTATGACAAATGCTGTGCATGATCTCATCAGAATTAGCTTTTTCAAATCTGAAGGTGAGATTTAATGTTAGGTTATAAGTCTCTAAACAATTACAAAGTTGAAGATCACTTTTTGTATGAATTGTTCTTATCACTTTATGAGTTGGTATATTTATCTATTGATAAGTTGTCAATAGATCTAGATCTAGAAGTGACTATGACTCTTGTAATGTATAATACTATTATTGATATGAAGGTCAAGGGGAGGGGTTGAAAAGAGGAGGGGCTGTCAACCCCTCCCAATCTCTCCCCAGCATTCATGGTGAATATCCATCCAACCAGTCGGTGTCATCACCACCCATCACTATTCAAATCGGATCAGAAGAAATTATGATTTCTGAGGGTCACCAAGGCCCAAATTCTTTAGGAAAAACACCGATAAAGACTTAGGATACAGTTCAGTCCAGTACCAAAAATTGCATTGCAAGAACTGGGAATCGACATTTCCTGCATCTCCCTCCTGAATAGATCAACGCTCAAGCATAAAAGATGAAAGACCATGCTCTCATAGGCAAATTCATGGGATTCTGGCCAACTAAGTAGGTCTTGCGAGGCTGGATTGCAGCCAAATGGAAACTAAAGGCTCACTTTGATTTACAACTTGGATCCAATGGTTTTTTACTATCATTTTCCATCATCTTGAGGATAATTACAAAGTATAGGAAGGTGGTCCTTACTTCTTCAATTCTACGGGTCTTTACCTTCAAAATTGGATGGAAAGATTCAGTCCAGAAAAGAGGAGTTATCGTGGGCTCCATTCTGGATCTGCATGTTCTCTCTCCCGCAAGAATATTGGGACGAGGAGACCCTCAAAGAAATCAAAAACACTCTAGGAACCTTTGTCAGATTGACTGATCAGACTAAAATGAACAAGTTCACATCCTACACCAGGATATGTGTCTATATGCACATTGCCACTGCTCTCCCAGACACTGTATGTCTTTCTCATGAAGATTCATATTGGCTCCAGCCTCTTGACTATGAGCATGTTCCTTTTTGTTGTAGAAAATGTCATGAGCATGGACACCTTTTCAAAGAATTCCCTCAACTGAACTAGGACGAACAATCCCAAGAACGGGGAGCTTGACTCAGAAGGATTCAAGAAAATGGAAAAAAACCGCTATCAATGAAAAGCTGGAATAGACAATCAAGATGATTTTCCCGACACTAGCAACAAATTTGATGCTCTAAACAATCTAGGTGGTACTTCAGCTGAAACAAAGCCTATGGAAACTAACACTGACAATGCCAAGTCTCAAGAGCAATCGCCTCAGGCTAGTCCCAGTAACATAGTAACTAAACCTGGGTCAATATCTTCTAGTTATCCTCATGATTCCCTTGCAGATATTCACACTCAGGAATGCATGGAAGAAGACATAAAAGATCAAGAATAGGGGGAGCTGGATCTTGGCAGTATGGAGGATTCCTGCACTTGAAAAACCTTTGATTCTATACTTGCACGACAAATACAACTGCTTTAGGAATCTCTTGTCAAATACAAGGTGCAAAATAAGCTCGGGGTCCATCACCTGATGCAAAAGGATAAACAAAATATGCCCAAGGAGAACAACAAAATAGGCTGTCAAACTGACTTGCAACATTTAAACATACTAGGTACTGCGCTCATAGATTCAGGTTAGTATGCTCATCTAAACAAGTTATTCTCCTCTGTCTCCCAAGGTATCCCATGAACCTCATCTCCTGGAATGTCCACGATCTTAAAGGAACTCCTAAACACATAATGTTAAAAGGAAAAATTATGCAGGACCAACCTTCTATCCTCTTTCTCCAAGAAACCAAATGCTCAAGTGAAGATATTGCGAAGCTATTTTCCAGAGTCTAGAAAGGAAGTCGAAACATGGCCATTAATGCTAAAGGATCCTCGGGAGGTATTGCAATCATATGGAATCCCATGCAAATTTCTCTTAGCCACTTTGCTTCCTCCACTCACTCTTTATCTGCTATATTTCATATTCTTGGCACCTCTGTGAAAGGTCATCTCCTCAATATGTATGGACCAAAAACTCCCATCCTCAAGGATCTTTTTATCCAAGATCTTGTCTGGTTTGTGCATTCTCACTCCGATTCCCCCTTAATTATTGGAGGTGACTTCAATATGATCCTCATGTTGGAGGAAAATAAAGGAGGCATGCAGTCCCTCTCCAAGGCTGACCAGGCCTTCAAATATTTCATGTTCAATAATGTCCTAATTGATCTCCTACTAGCCTATAGCTTTTTTACTTGGAATAATAAGAGAGGAGGCGCACACCACATTGCCAAACGTATTGACAATTTCCTTATATCAAATAACACCCTCTCTCTAGGGGGAATCTTGAGCTTTGTCGTCCTTCCCATTGCTTTCTCTGACCACTGTCCCATCTCCCTTTCCTGGAACAGTCTTGCAACTCCCCTCTTTCTCCCTTTTCGTTTTGAAAAATTCTGGCTAAAACATGCAGACTTTAATAGTACTATGGAAGAATGGTGCACCAGTATGCAAGTCACAGGACACTAAAAAATGTCCATCATGCATCAGAAGCTTCGGATTCTTAGGTCTAAACTTCATAAATGGAAGAAATCCACTTTTGGAAACATTTTCAAAGACAAGGAATCCATCCAACATGAGCTAGAAATTATGGAGCACAATATCATGGATAATGGGTACACCACTGATCTTACAACTAAAGAAAATTATCTTCTACTTCTCTTTAATCAATGTTGTGAAACAGAAGAAATTTTTTGGCAACATAAATACAGAGTATACTGGCTTAAAGAGAGGGAAAGAAATACATCCTTCTTTCACCGTTCCACTCTCCAGTACAAAATGAGCAACAAGATTATAAGACTCAAAACTGATAATGGCTCCATATTGGAAGAGCATGCGGATTTGGAAAATGAACTTCTGGGCTTCTACAAAAATATGCTTACAGGACCTGATTATAATAAAGAAGAATCCATACATCAAGTCCTTAAGCGTATCCCCTCTTTAGTTACTAAGGAGCATAACGCCTCGCTTATGAAACCCATATCTTTGGAAGAAGTGGAGATAAATGTTAAACAAATGGCGGAAGGAAAATCCCCAGGCCTAGATGGTTTTACTATACATTTCTTCAATCATTGTTGGGGTATGCTAAAAAAAAAGTCCTGGAATTAGTTGAAGAATCGTAGAAGAAACAATGGGTTCTCCTCGCTCTTAATGCTATCACCTTACTCTCATTCCCAGGGAGGCCGGAGCTGATAACTCTGGTAAGTTTCACCCTATTTCTCTGTGCAATGTCTCTTATAAAATTATCTCTAAAGTGGTATCCAATCGCCTCAAATGGCTGCTTCCTTTACTCATTTCCCCTGAGCAATCTAGTTACATGAAGGGCCGTCAGATTCTCGATGGCATTATTTTAGCTCACGAGATTACCCCCTCTTTGAAGAATTCCAAAACCCCAGGGATGCTTCTCAATCTAGATTCCTACAAAGCTTTCAACAAATTGAGTTGGGATTTCATTGAAAAAATCTTCTTTCTCTTGGATTTTGTAGAGCTTGGTCTAAATGAGTTATGGATTTAATCTCTTCTGCGTTTTACCCTATTTTGGTCAATGGGACTCCCTCGTCTACCTTCTCCCCCTCTCGTGGGGTTAGACAAGGTGATTCGCTTTCTCCATTTATTTTCATTCTAATGTCTGAAGGCTTGGGAAGAATGCTTAAAGCAGCCTTACTCTCTAGTTCTCTTCCTGGTATCTCGATTCATGGAGCTCCTTCTAATGTCTATCAACAATTTGAATATGGAAAAATTCTTTTTGGCCATCCCTCGGTTCGGGAATCTCATACTTTGAAGTCCATTATCAATATATTCTCTAAAGCATTAGGCACCTCTATCAATCTGGATAAGTCTCAACTTTTCTTCTATAATACCAGTATTATCATCCAAAACAATATTTCCCAAATTCTCAATATTCCTATGACTACTTTAGCTTCTAAGTATCTTGGAGCTCCGCTCTTTGATTAAGTTATCAACCACACTTCCTGGAAAGAACTTCTTTGTAAACTGGAGATGCACATTTCCTCCTGGACCTTATGTTCCCTTGATCTGCCTAACCGCCTCGTCCTCCTCAAATCGGTTTTGCAATCTATGTCTCTTTATCTTTTTTTGGTACTCACCGCTCCAAAGTGGGTTCTCAAGCATATAAAAACACTCCAAAAGAACTTTCTTTGGGGTAGTAACAATAACAGACAAAGATGGTCGCTTGTTAGCTGGAAATAGGTCCATCTCCCTAAGCTTGAGGAGGGCTTGGGATTCGAGATCCAAAAATCAGCAACCTGGTCTTATTGGCCAAGCTCTGGTGGAAATGGATAACACAAAATCATTCTCCCTAGGAGCAACTCTGGAAATTCAAGTATTTTAGATATTGCAACCCTGATGAAATTATAAGATCTAACCTAAATCCTCCGGGTTCCTCAATATGGAAATCTGCTAACACCTAACGTGCCCTAATGCAACAACACATATTTTGGAAAAATTGGGACGAAATCAAGGCTCTTCTGTGGCATGATGCTTGGGAGAAAATCCCTAGCCTTAGTAGTCTCATTTCTCAGGAATATATTCAATTTTATGCTCAACAAAATATCAATATGCATGTAAATGATATTTGGATGGAGGATACCTTGCCTCCTTTTGGACATTGGAAAACTCCCAACAATTGGAAAACTAGGCTGGATCCGAGCACTTGGAAACCATTTGGAAGGAAATTCAACAGCTTTGGATTAGGATCAAGCATGGCCCTAACATCCTAAGATAGGGTTGCAAACCTTCTGGAACATTCATTGTGAAGGAATTGTTCTCTCTTTCCACTTCTCATCCGAGGGAGTCTTCTCTTACCAATTGGAAAAAAAATTGGAATCCCAAGCTATGGCCCAAAATCTCTACCTTTATTTGGCTTATGTCCCACAGATGCATTCTTGCATGGGAAAACATTCTTAAACATTGTTTCTTTGAACCTTCTTGGTGCATTCACTACAATAGGCACTCTGAATCCATTAATCACCTTCTATACTCTTTTGTTTTCGCTACTGAGTTATGGGATAAGGTGGTCGATTTAATGCGCTGTTCCAGGCGGGTAANTCACTACAATAGGCACTCTGAATCCATTAATCACCTTCTATACTCTTTTGTTTTCGCTACTGAGTTATGGGATAAGGTGGTCGATTTAATGCGCTGTTCCAGGCGGGGAAAAAATAAGATTATGAAAAAACCTCCAACATTGGGATGTCAACCCCTTTCAAAGTCCCATTCTCAATCTTCTTTGGGAACTCATTCCTGGCTTCCTGGTGTGGAACATCTTGAAGGAAAGGAATCGTCGCATTTTCTCGGACAAACAACTCTCTCCAGTGGAGGTCTAGGAGATTTTATCCAAAAACATTCAGGAAACTCTCTCAGCTAGGCTCTGGACTCTAACTGATTTCTCAGTTTCTCCCCTTGAGAAAATTCTGCTAGACAACTGGAATTTTCATATTGTCCTCCTTGTCGGGCCCTCCAAATCTAGGGCCACTATTTCTCACCCTAGCCTTTGGACCGCTCCCGCCAACGGTATCCTAGAACTTAATTTTGATGGAGCGTCTAAAGTTAACTGTGGTATCTCAGGGTTTGGAGGCGCTTTCAGAAACTACACTGGAAAGATCCTTCTCATTTATCATGGAAACATTGGTCATAACAACAATAATGAGGCTGAGATAACGGGTCTCATTTCCGACATTGAAATTTCCATGGAAGGAAACTTATTTCCACTCACTATGTAGGGGGACTCTCAGATTATCCGTGATATGGAAACCAAGCTAATGCATAGAACTCAGGTTGGAAAAATCTCTCCCAGTTGGCGGCTAGAACACAGTCTATCGCGTCTTGGTATCCTTATCTCACTTAATCAGGAAATTTCTTTTCACCATGTGAAATGCTCTCCTAATTTAGTAGGACATTGTTTGCAAAATGAAGGAGTTCTCTAGCCCTCTCCTATGTAGAAGGGAGACCTAAGGATCTTCATCAATGAGAATCTTGTCAATAAATGCAAAATTCTGGCTAGCAAATATTTTCTTACCCTATATATGGATGATGAGAGTCATGTTGGAAAGGATGGAACAGACATGGCCATCGTGGCAGAACCATGTTCTACTTGTCATCCCATCACATTGCCACCTATATTGCAATCATTATTCCTTGATGATGTGGGTATCATTTTCGAGGCTGGACAAGTTGGTCATCAATTGAGTTTTAATGCTGGGATCATAGTGGATACAACCATCACATCCATCATTAACAGTGGCACCTCCACTGCTACAACAAGTTCCATAGTGGATGACACTCGTCATTACCGTAACATTTCTCCTATGTGCGGGATTGCCACAATGGTTGGTACAACTAATCCTCTTCGTCCCCTTCCACTTCCTCTGATACAAGATTAATTGGTCTCTCTCGACAATGCTTTTTCAACACATATTGGCTTCAATGGAGGACACCGTCGCTACTCTACTAAGGCAAGATTTGACCCTGCACTCACTTCGTTTGCTGGTTGAAGTGCGATTTGGCTTGGTTAGAGATTGGAAGTGGTACATCAATATTCACTCCCCATTAATGGCCACTGGGCCTCCTACTAGTTTTAGTATGGTAATGAATCATGAAGCATTCTCCCTCATTTCATTGGGCTATTTCTTGGCTTAGTGCTCGGGTCTGGCTACTATTTATTATCCTTCTCTTCTAGTTCAAGCTGTGCCATTATGATATGATCTAGGTGCATGCTTGTTCTTCCCATTTTTTTTTGCAAAAGCTAGTAGGTCTGCCTTTGTTGGGTTTTATTTTGCACCTGAACCATTACACTATGTCCAGGTAGTGTGGCACGCCTTGCTAGGCTGAGAGTGGTCGCGGTCATGCGCAACGGGCGGCGTACCTGTCAAGGGTAGATGGTTATGCCAATGATATTTCTCTGCAAGTTTGCACCTTGATAGACGATTGGGAAAATAAGCTGGTAAACGACAACCTTTCTCGTGGTATTGATGGTGGCAACCCCAACCATTATTGGATCATGAAAAACATGATGGGATTTCTCATGGAGGAAATGCTTGCTACATGGACCCATACTCGCAGTTCAATTTTACAGGCTAAGGCCAAAATTGTGGATATATACATGGTCATGACCATTTGGAAAAGATTAGCCATGGGGCTTGACTCCATGGGTGATGGGGGTAGAGACAGTTTCTCAATGGCTTCGTCTGGTTCAATGAATGTTGGGCTGACTCCTACCATGCCTCCTGCATCTACGGTTCCTTTTCAGATTCTGATCACCATTACCTAGCTTTCCAAACAAGTTCATGAGTATGATGCTTCTGTTGGAAAAACGACTCCCCTTCCAGTGAAGCCCAGTGCACCATCTTTAGACAAGGAAATCTTTGGGCCTTGTCCTATCATTGAGGAAACACAGGAGACACAGGACCTAGTTGTCACTTCTAACGATGCACTGCAGTGAGCTGGTTTTCTTTTTTGATTCTCTCTATATCGATTACTTTTGTTTAAATATAAATTTATGTTGGTTTTTAGTTTTCAAGGTTTCTTCATAACCATTCGTCCACAGTTATCTTGTACGTATCCCCCCATATTACACATGGGTTATTGTCTCTCTTTTAGACCATCTCTGTAATTTTTGTTTAAACTTTTACCTATGCAGGATGCTCCATTCATTGTATGGTTTTTATGCTCCTCATACCAATAATGTAGAATTTTTTGCTTTTGATGGGTTGGGGTGGTATTTAGACTACCCATCTCCCTTGACCAAAATTCTTCATATTCTGTACTTTTTTGTATAGTTGATTAATACCAATGCATACTTACACAAAAAACTAAGGCTCAAGTCACCTCATACAACATAAATTTTATTTGTCCATAACAACCAAGGTAAGGAGGAAAACCACATGGGAACCAAACCTCCCCTCAAAATTGGACATGGATCTAAAAATCTGAAAGAGAATGGCAGCCATAACCATGTATCATCCACTCCAAGAAGGGATCTCAGATAGGTGAATGTCTTCTCTGTGAAGCTCTTGGTGAAAATGTCAGCAGTTTGCTCTGCATATGGAAAATACTGCAAGGATATCACCTAATCATGCACCAAGCTTCGGATGTAGTGCATGTGTATCTCAATGTGTTTGGTCCTTTGTATCTACACTGGATCAGTGGAAATCTTATTTCACTTTTATTGTCACACCAAATGACTTTCGGTGAATCAAATGCAACTCCAAGTTCCCGAAGAATACCTTGCAACCACACACATTGTGTAGTTGCGTTCATTGCTCCTCTGTACTCAGCCTCAACTGAAGAGAGGGATATGGTGTGATGATTCTTTATTGACCATCACATGGGACCATGTTCAAGAATGAATACATAGACTGAAGTGGACTTCCTGTTATTGGGATCTCTAGCCCAATCAGAATTAGAAAATCCAACTAGTTCTAGTGGAGAACCAACAACATAGTGTACCCCGAAGTGTCTGGTTCCTTGCACATATTGCAGGATCCTCTTGGATTCCTTCCAATGGATATAATGAGGATGATACATACATACATACATACATACATACATACATACATACATACATACATACATACATACATACATACATATATATATATATATATATATACAACACCTACAAAATATTCCAAATATGGTCGAGAGTGTGTAAGATACAGTAAACTCCCAACTAGTTGTCTGTACAATGAGCTGTCCACCAATGGAGATTCACCAAACTCACCTAGTTTTATACCTGAAAGGAATGGGTACTTGGATTCCTTAAATTCAGAAATTTTAAACTTCAATAATAGGTCTTCAACATACTTTTTTTGGTTGACCTTTATTGCCACTTCATATTTCTCAATTTCTAATCTAAGAAATTGCTTCAACAATCCAAGGCCAGTCATGGAGAATTCACTATGCAAATAAGACTTAATCGATCCAATTTCTTTAGTGCAGATACCTGTAATCAAAATATCATCAACATACAACACTATTACCTACAATAATTCACCAACATGCTAAAAATACACATTAGGATCCAATTTACATCTTTCAAAGCCAAGCGCGAGCAGAAAATTGTCCATGTTGGCATACCAAGCCTTGGGGGCTTGCTTGAGGCCATAGCGAGACTTCTTTAACCTACATAAAAGTGAAGGATCCTCAATGAAGCCTTTAGGTTTCTGCACATATATCTCCTCTTGAATTTCACCATGAATAAATGCACTCTTCACATGCATGTGGTGAACCTCCCAACACTTAGATGCAACAATGGATAAAACTAGCTTGATAGAGTCCATCTTTGCAACCAGTGAAAATGTATATGTATAGTCAACTCCTTGGACTTGAGAGAAGAATTTGGAAACAAACCTGGAATTATACTTGATATCTGAACCATCAGAAACCAATTTTTTCCTATAGACCCACTTGCATTGCAATAGTTTCCTCTTGGATGGCAAGGGAACCAATTTCGAAGTCTCATTTTCTTGTAATGAGTTGAAATATTCTTGCATGGATGTTTTCCATTGTGGGTCAAGTGATGATTCCTGGTATTTTTGAGGATAATATCCAACCATAATGAATCATTTCTCATCAAGATTCACTTCACGTGCAGAGAAAGCAGTGTGAATTTGAGATCTAGTCTTCCTAGGATCTAGTGGATTACCAACTAGATTTACTGCTGCTTCAAGAGTTTTCTAAGCCCACTTGGGCCAAATGGGTGATTTGTGATATGAATTCATGTCATCGTCATCTTCAGCAATATCAGAATCAGAAAAATCAGAAAGAGATTCATCTCTCACAACATCATGGAGTGGACGATGTGAGCATTCCCCATGAGCTAGTTCGGCCTCTTGCATGAGCTCCTCTTCGAACTATACACTCATTTATATGAATGTATTATGAGATGAGGGATAAAATAGATTGTATCCCTTTGAATATTCAACATATACAACCATTATGGACTCCTTTATTTGAGGTTGCAAGGCCTTTCTCTTCTCTGGAGGAATCCTAGCCCAAGCCTTTAAGCCAAAGACCCTGAAATGTGAAACACTTGGCTTGTGACCAAACCAAGGATCATATGGTGTTTTTATATCCAAATATTTGTGAGGAGATCTATTTTTATCATATACAACATATTTAATTGCTTCATCCCATAGATTAGGATTCAAATCCTTTGCTTCAATCATACAAGTTTCCATTTCCTTGAGAGCCTCGTTCTTGCACTCTGCAACACCATGCTGTGGTGTGTAGGGCACCGAATGTTGCATTTGGACACCACAATATTCACAAAGATGCTGCAAAATTTGGTTCACATACTCCTTTCCTTTTTCATTCCTACGGACCTTGATATTTTTCCCACATGCATTCTCAACCAGGGATTTCCAATCTTTGAGAGTCTCAAAGACTTCGTATTTTAGTTTGAGGAAATCTACCTAGCAATACCTTGAGAAATCATTTATACAATTCAAAACATACCTTTATATCCCATAAGAGGGTGTGTTAAGAGGCCCAATAAGATATGAATGAACCAAATCAAGCACGTGTATAGCTCCCCTTGCTTTCCCTTTCTCATAGTTGCGCTTTGCATGCTTTCCCACTACACATCCTTTGCATGTGCCATTTGAGAACTTGATAGAAGGAATCCCTTCCACCATTCCTTCCTTGTTCAATTCATGGATGTATCTACAGTTGATACGACCATATATATCACACCACAACCTAATTGTCTCATTGGCATGTGAAAGAAGCACATTTCATTTGGAGTGGGGAAGGAAATGAGAGAACTTGTACATTCTTGAATTATGGTCAACAAACCCCAATGCCACCACTTTATTTGTAAATATCCTTGCTATATCCACTATTTCTGGAGTAAATGTTACTCTCTTGGATTCACTAGCGTGATTCATTTGGTACACTAAGAGTAGGTTTGCTTCCAAATCAGGTACAAACAAAACATTATTGAAGTACCCATCAACAATATCAATCCTTCCAATCCCTTTGGCTTGGATCTCTGATTCGTCACCCATGTGAATGGATGGACCACTATTTGAATACATGTCTGAGAATTCTTCTTCTATGGAGGCCATATTCCTGGAAGATCCTAAATCTATGATGAAGGAAGAAGAGTCTGAAGAACTAGCAACCAAATCATGGAACCTTTCTTTATTGTTTGATATTGAACCACCATATTTCTTCCTTGTGCCCTCAGGTAGAGGGAGGTTTTTCTTCTCAAGCAGTTAAGCCATCATGTCTATGGTATTCTTCATACATGCACTCTCTATATGCCACC
Organism: Pseudotsuga menziesii; assembly: GCA_001517045.1. Taxonomy (NCBI): domain Eukaryota; kingdom Viridiplantae; phylum Streptophyta; class Pinopsida; order Pinales; family Pinaceae; genus Pseudotsuga; species Pseudotsuga menziesii. Next base: position 638,154 of record LPNX010029201.1, on the reverse strand, counting down.
CCTTGTGACAGTATGTGCATTTGGTATTCTATTGCTTCTTTTTGTCCTTGTCCTTGCAAGGATTCGACCCCCCATCTGAATATTTGGGCCTCTCTTTCTTCTTCTTGTTTTGCTGCTTTGAATACTTGGCTTTATTCTTTCCTTTGGATGGGTTCAAAAATCCTGCAGTAATGGCTTGATTCTTACTGGATTTGATGGTGCCCATTTGCACTATATTTTCTTTCTCTTGAGTCAGTGACTCCATGAAGTTAGCCAGTGAAGGTATGCGCCAGTTTCGAGCTGTGAGCTTGCTAGAGTGGAACATGGATACAAACACTGAGTACTCTGGACCTAGATTTGAAAGTATGGAAAATATGACTGATCATCATTATTTTCTATGCCACATTGTTTCAACTGAAGCACCAATGATTTGAACTTGGTGAAGAAGTCTTGGATTGTCTCTAAGTGAGCTGGACTCAGTGAGATTAGGTCATTTTTGAGCTGTTGACCTCTCATCTCACGCGTATTCCTGAACAATGTCTCAAGCTTGAGACATACTTAGTTGGGAGTTGTTATACTATCTACATGGAATAGAAAGTCTCTCAAAATGCTGAGGCAAAGCATTCCAAATGCTTCATCAATCCTGTTGAAGAACTTCGATTTCTCCACAACAGAGTTTAGTTCAACCTCAGTCCCCATGGTGACTCTATATAGGCCTTTCGACCTTAACTAGATCACCATTTTGGATTTCCATTCAAAATAGTTAAATGGGTTAAAAAAACATGGGCCTGCTCCATTTCTACTTGCATCTTTGTGACACACTTTTGATTGTACCTACAATGCAAACACTCGAATCTATCTGGAAAATACCTCAAATATCATCTCAAACACTATGAATTTTATTTGCAGCTCCAAATATATCTAATACCAAGTGAGAATTGATTCACAGTAGGATCTAGGATCCAATGAGATTCTCACAATTCGATATTACACAGAAATTATGTACAAAATAGCAGAAAGAGTGAAAATATCACACACAAATAAATTCAATAACTAATATTATTATGATTGTCCAACATGTAAATATGTCAGGATCAAATATATATTACAATAGGGAAAAATCGTGAGGCCTTGGAGGCCATCTAGATGCATACAAGTGTTAGACCATGATTTTACCCTCAACCCCCCCTAGCTGTACTAATCAACTTCCTAATCATCCCAAACGGCCATGAATGCAAGTGTGAACATGGATGAGGCATGATGGATCATAAATGGAGGAACCCTAGGCATGGGTGAGCACATGGGTGAGTGGAAGTGTCTCTAGGAGGAAATAAATTCCCAAGGAAGGCCAAAAAACACCACAAACATGCACTAGTGCCTAAGATCAAACATATTCCATGAATCTAGGGATGGGGTGGGGAGTACCAAGGAAAACTGTCATCAATGAGGGAACATGGGTTGTAATAATGATCAACCTGAAGCACCTCAACTGTCAGAATGATTAAAGTGGAGCGCCTCAACTATCATTAAATGATCAATTAGCCTAAGTCTGGACCATGTAATATAGCATAGAAGCTAATGAAATGTGTCCTAGGTGTATTATCATGGTACTAAGGTGGATTATTTCTCTAACAAATAATTCCTTCCTTAGGTCTTGTAAGCAAACTAGGATTACATGAACAATATGTTCCCATCCATAAAGTTTAAAATAATAAAGCATCAGGCACATTTGATAAAAGAATATGAAGTCTTTGGGAACTAGGAACCGAGTCAATTCAACTAAAATAATATTTATTGTACTCACCCTCATTTCCACTCTAATTGGATAATTTCCCTTGTGGTGCCCCTAGGGAGATATAATCCCAAGTGCACATTGTGTTCCTATCTCATAGAGGGCATTACATTCCCACCCCATTGGAATAACATCATCCTCAATGTTCTTCTTTCCAATAAATCCAACCATGTCTCCATCTTTCAACTACACCTATAATAATCATAAAGGAAAATATGCATATTATAGCCATTTTTATGTAACAATTATTATGTCCACAATAAATTATTGGATAAATTCACCATCCAATTTTGTATCATAAACATAAATATACAATTGTTATGAGTCATGACTTTATCATTCGACCAACTTTTGAAATAGTTATTACATCAATCAGATTCCAAATAATATAGGAAGTTCCACATAATAGTTAGCTTCATCGAGAGCAATGGTGGAAGAACCAGCTGAGATAGGAAAATATGAAGAGTGAGTAGTTGTGAAAAGAGATGTGCGATATAGAAAAGGATGAACAGAGGTTGGACGAGTTACAAAAGGTAACGAAACATGGAGATATGGAAAGCTCTTAGTTCAATAGAAAAGGGTTTTAAATAGTAGAGTATGGACCTAGTTGGGAAACTAGGGTGCAGATGGATGCATGGGATTGGAAGACAAAGATAATAGCATGATCACAACAGATGTTGGAATGCAAATTGAAAATGTAGAGAAAGTTTGGGAGCAAGTCATGGATATGATTGAGTGGCGTCAAAATAGAAGCAACTGAGAAATTCAACCTTTCATTGCCAAAGAAGAAAGATAAGAGAACCTCATAATCAAACCACTGTTGAAAAATTGACAAGCATTCATAAATCATACAATACTCTCTTTTTCTAGTTCCACTTTGTATTTACCTTAGAATAAGCATTATCCTAGCAATAGTAGTCAATATATTGGTATAGTCATAGGAGGAAAAAGTATTGTGTTCAATGCTAGTACAATATCAATGAGGCCACAGAGTGGTAGTAGTTCAACTTCAAACATGATTTACTAACCTATCCCTAGAGGTTTTTTATTGGTAGGAGCTCCAGTGACTATGATGGCTAGAATGCATGGGGATCATCCATGCGATACCTGAATATTTGGGGTAAGGGAATTGAAGAAGATGTAGAGTAACATTGATTCATGTGTGAAGCTCTTTGGAGGTCCAAGGAACTCTAGATGGTTCCAAACTAATTGATTTTTAGACTATCTTGCAGGGACATGCATTACAGTGGTACATGAAATTTGTAGCTCATCGTTCTCCCAAAGTTTTGCCTCTTTATTTGGTGAAGGTGAAGTAGTTGTTCATTGACAAATTTCAATTAAAAAAGTTGAAACAACAATGGATTGCAGAGCTAAAATAGATCTGGAAGTATGAAGGGGAATCGAATTGAGAGTATGCTTATAGATTTAGGGATGTGATCAATAGGCTATGTTTTCCTTTTCATGATTCACATCACAAGAAATGGTTTATTCAAGGGTTTCTCCCATTAACTTGGGTACCTCAATTACATTAGACCATCGAAGCACCCATAATTGCATTGGAGCAAGCTATGAAGATTGAAGCCTTGGACATGTAACCAGGAAGTAGTCGAGCATTTGTATCAATAATTGGACCTGACTTATCACAAGTACATAGACAAATAGTTGTCTTAACTCAAAAAATACAAGAATTGAACATTCACAAGGAAATCTAAGAGCAAGAGGAAATTTGAATTTAAAATGGGAATTCCAAAAACAATACAAAATCCATGTCATCATATATTAGCCAATCAAAATGCTTTGAAATTCAAAAAGGGAGCACCTCTTAAACAATTATTTAGTATAAATTTGGGGATAGGTATCATAAAAAACTACTTTTTTTGTTCGTATTTTTGACATATCTCCTTGTGTTCTTACTCAAATTTCGATCGGGAGAGCTTGTTGGATGCAAAATTAAATTCCGCATCCAACGAGTACCCACTTGACATACTTTTTACGGGCCCCGCTACCCCAAAAACAATAAATACGTAAAAAACGTGATGATGATGTCGTCATTATGTTTTTTCAGGTATTTATTTTTTTGGGGTAGAGAGGCCCATCAAAAGTATGCTAAGTGGGTATTCGTTGGATGAGGAATTTAATTCCGCATCCAATGAGCTCTCCCGGTCGAAATTTGAGTAAAAACACAGGGAGATATGTCGAAAATACAAACAAAAAAGTAGTTTTTTCTTTTCTTCCTCCAAAATTAATAAATATTATTTTATTGATTTTCCTTAGGAAGCCCATTTTGAGTTGAAATTTCCTCTAATGTGTGGTGTACCCAATCTATGATGGAAGGGAATGATGCTTTTGAATTCCTAGGACTAAGAATGGGACTTGCTTGCAACCCACCTACTAGACGAGGTCTGCAAATACCTTTAATGGGTGTCACACAAGTAGGTGCTCGTAATCATTGTCATGGATTAAGAAAATATTTTATTTTTCCTCAACCTGGAAAATATTGTGAGATATGTAAAACATATGGGAAATCCCTCTTCTAGTGACCTATCTTGTAGAAGTATTCCTCTATCCTGAAATAATTTCCATTGTGAATTTTGTGGTTCTACTACTCACAACACAAATAAATTCAAAGCCTTATATGCATTGGTAGAAAGGTTGGATCATTCTATGTACCAAGCATCTGATAATTCCCCTCCTCAACATGGGGGGGGGGGGNACTCACAACACAAATAAATTCAAAGCCTTATATGCATTGGTAGAAAGGTTGGATCATTCTATGTACCAAGCATCTGATAATTCCCCTCCTCAACATGGGGGGGGGGTGGTAGGTCGAGGTCTGTTGAGAAATGTTGTCATTATTGTCAACAGTGCCAAGAAGAATGCTAATGCCAAGACATGAAGAAAGTTTCATTGATGCCAAAGTAGTTGTTAGTTTGGCATATGATGGTGCAGAAGAAGGTGTGTTTTTCCTCTTCTTGACCAACTTGGTTCATTTGTCCTCCAAGAATATCTTGATCCAAATGAAGGGTAGGGAATCCCAATAAATAAAGAACATACTACATGTTCCAAATCATTAGTTGTGTCCCCACAATCATGCAAAGCTACTCAATTTGCAGGTTTTTGGTATTCTTGTAAAAACCTATGCATAATGCATTTGAAGGATTTTGAAATTATTTCAATAGTAAACATGATGTAGTCAGCTAAGGACAATTGTGTCGATGTAATTCTTGGGCTCGATAGGTCCACAAATTGCACATTCATGATGTTTGACCTGGTCCAGTTAGAATATATGTGTGGTTATCTAAGACACATCTTAGTTTATTCCTTACCATGATAGTTCCACAGAATTGCAAGTCAAGTTTGAAAGATGGTGCTAAGATTATGTGTTGGAGGGAAAAAGAGAAAATGTAACTATATCAACCTATTCCTTGTTTCTGCAATTGGTACTCGATGATTGTTGATATCATTTAAGAACCTTCACACAATGGTCAGCTCACATTGAATTAAATTATTTTGGTCCACATGATTATTTTGGTCAATCAATTTGAAGATGTTGATTGTGTGTGCTTTGATAACCAAAGTTGGATGTTCTTGAAATATAAAGGTAAACTCTCTTCAATTTAGTGACTGCAATTGCTTTATGATGGGATTTTAGCTTGTGCATATCGTTGGAGCATAGACGTAAGAAGAAGTGACAATGAAGGTTCTCTTAATTCATGGGATATAGGAAAGCCAATTAGATGAATATATGAACCTCTAATTGATCTCTTAGAAAAGTGCAATTTGTATGGGGTCGAGTAGGTAATTGTGAATGGTAGAAGAGTGAGTGTTGCACTAAGAGGAGAGAAAACATTCTTTGAATGCTTCTGGGATTTTTGGGTAGATCGTATCCAATTTAGTGTGAAGATATGGAGTTATTTTCAATGTTAATTTGAAGTTGTAGGTTCCCTTAAAATCCACATACTAGCAAGATTTTGCAGAGGTTTTTGAGAATGGCATATCACATGAATATGACTTGATTAAAGGATTGGATAGCTAGACAAAAACTGATGAATATAATGAGATACTGCTGGGTATGTGTTAAGAGAAGTTTCGAACCATTGGAATCTATTAGGAGAGTAGAGATATTGTTTATCATGTTTATAAAGACATTTTGGAGACTATATTTGAAGAGTGTGGATTTTGTAAGAAATGCAATAATGTGTAGACAGAGTATTGTTGGATGACATAGGATGCAAGGATTCTATAGAGTATATGTTTTTTTTTATGTAATGTATAAAATGGGAAAGTGTTTCCATGTGAATACTCAAGAGTGCATTAGAGGTTGTCATATAGAAATAGGTATGATCACAAGAGAATCAAAAGAAGCATTGTGAATATGATATGATTATGATATTTCAATAATGAGAAGTGACTCAACGTTTTGAGAAGATTCCAAGATTGTCTTGCAGCTATATGAATGTTGACTATTATGCTCAAGTGAGGAAATAATTTTATGTGTGTATACAAGAAGTTTCAGGAAGTCAGTGAACCTAAGAAGTGAATTGCTGACATGTTATTTAAGTTGATTGTTGGATTTTCTCCCTCCTCCAAGGATCTTGACCCAGGTTCAGTCCCTTCTACTCAGTACAAAAATCCCAAGATATCGTCCCAACAGAGCATAGCTCAGTCGGTATAACCCATGACGCAGATGCAGTCTCACCCGAGATAACTCTCTTGAATGGATAATTGCCAGAACCACGTTTCCGCAGTTGGGTGGTGGATTTATGGTACCTTGTCCTTTTACCAAGGTTCTCAACAAATTCTGTGGGTAAATTATTTATGTTCATTGTGACCCAAGAGTTAGGCCATGACCCAACTTCTCTTATGCAACTTATTATATCAACAACCATTGTGCATCATAATCATATTCAACTGACGTAATGCATCTGATTTACATCTATTCATTTATAATAAAATCTGTAATCATCCATTGAATGCAACATTTACACAAGTAATTCAAACACAATCAGAATTCACACATATACACAGTATATAATGTGGAAACCCATATGGGAAAAAACACAAAGGTGCTCTTCATCTAGCGTGAGAACATATATGCGTCTTTCGTTTGTGCACTAAGCTGCAGACTCTATTTGAGATATTCTCCTCTATATTTACAGAATATTCCTTCCTCTCATGCTCTTTTATCTTTTCTCTGCTCTCCTCCTACTTTTCTGTAGTAATGATCCACACACTACTTGGATCGACTCAACCTTTCCTACTCTTCTACGCACTCAACTGCAAATTCTTCAACCCATATGCACTTGACAATACTAACAGACAAAATACAGAGCCAACAAGAAAAAATCTAATAGTATAGAAGCTAATGAGAGTCTAAACCGCATACATATTGGGTTCCTTCATTTATAGCCTCATTACAGACTCGTTACAGACTCATTACAGACTCATTTTCTGTCGCTTTCTCAGCCAAATTCCTATATCTACCCAACATGTTGTCTTTCCTATTCTAGTAACACCTAATGAGAGGCATTAACAAAATTAATTATATAGATACCTTCATACATGCGGTTTCCACCGGTTGTATCCAAAATTGTACCCACGATCTTTAAGGGCTGTCACTTTCTAAGCGTTACACATTACTGTCATTTTCCAACCGTTATGATACTTGCACGCCTTCTGATACTGTTATTATATCACACTTTGCCTTGTTGCACTCCTTCCTTCTGTCATGAATTTCTCTTCTAGCCCAGCGTCCTCTTCTGTTATGCCTCTTTCTCTTCCTCCTTCCTTTCACTGCTTCTATCGCAACTTCCTTTCTCTTCTTGCTTTCCTGCCGCTACTTTTGTCGCAACTCCTTCTTCTTCTTCTTCTTTAGCTCTTCTCCATACTTAGGCATAATTCTAATTGAATTCTACCTTACTGTCCCTAGGCCTAACATGACCCCAACACTCACTTGTGGCTCATCCTTATCCACTCGAAGCTATTCCTCCATGTATTTCCTTGCGCTGATTTTCCTCTGAAAATATTCCATGATTTTCACAACTCGCTCCACTTCTATGCACACTTATTCTTCTGTCTTCTGTAATTGTTCCACAAGCTCGAAACTGACATGTTCCGACATCTTTTCTACTGATGTCGCTGCGTCGTGCACCTTCTGAAGTACAGGTTGAATGATGCATGTAACTCTTTCTGCTTCAACCTGCATCTCTTCCACCTATTCCTCACGGTGTTGTTGTTATGTGCACATCACTGTTATTTTTTGCTTCAATTTCCTCATCTCGGTTGCCTTACCCATTTTCTATGCTAAGGGTAGTTGCTTCATGTTATTCCTTATCTGAGTAATGTTTGCTTCAAGTGAAGTTAGCTCATTTTCAATTTTCTGTGGTTGCTCATCATCCATTAGGGTTTTCCAAGTTTGAAAGACTTGGTCGATAGCCTTGACACATACTTCTTCTACTTTTTCTATCTTCTTTGCAACTTCAATTGCTGTTTCTCTTCTTTCCTCTATTACCCGCAGGGGTGTGCTTGGTTTTACCTACTCTTCAATCTACACAACCTTCCTCCTAAGGTGAGCCGCTATTGCACCAAGTCAAGCAACTTTGGTGTCTGGTTCCATTTCCTCTGTTATTCTGACTGCTGCAAAGTTCTTACAGGCTATAGCTACTTTCTTGATGATTTTTCGATAGTTTTGTTCCCATGCCTTCATCTTCTGTTTAGTTTCCTGTACTACTAGTTTCATTTTCTTGATATTTTTATCTGCAACCTTCACTTACTTGGCTAATATATGTTCACGTAGTTTTATTTCTACAATTACAACACTCTATATTACATATACTTCAGTTATTTCCATGGATGAGAAATATATGGTTATTTGGTCGATGTCCCTCACAACATCATTAAACTCTAGAGTTCCTAGATCAATGACTGCTCCGAACACTTCCACCTTTATTGGTGGGACTTGAACTGGTATTGCATTTTGTTCCATTTTTTAAGTCTCTAGTGGATCCTGTGATTTTGTGGTTGGGATTGGATAGTCGAAAACAATTTTGACATCTTTGACCGCTTCACACAAGGATCTTAGCATACTATTAACCATACCTAAAATCTCTTCTTGTCACTCCTCTATGGTTTTGAAGCTGGTCTACGCTACTTCAGCTATTGTCTTAGTCATCATTTGCACGTCTTCACTATCCAAGCTCATGGTATTTGCATTTATGTCAGCCTTCATCCTCTTTTTATTCCTTTTGGACTGTACTTGTTCTTTCGGATTTTCTCCCTCTTCCTTTTCTGTTTCTGGGTATGTCGGGGTTGAGTTGGAATGACTCTCTGTGAAGTCCAAATCCTCCAGTGGATTTTCTTCTTTCGTCCCCTCATCTGGGTTCTCTTCTTGTAGTTGCTCTTCCTATTGATGAAGTTAATATTCTAGCACATGAACACGTCATTCCTTCAGCCAATCATTAGAAATTACTTGAACCTACTCCTCTGTCATTATGAATTTGGTTGGAAAAATTTGACGCTGCTGGTCTCAGTGTGGCTACATGTTAATATGGTGCGTGGTAATCTCAAACCTAACAACTTGACGAAATCGTTGAATAGTGGCATTATCTAATCCATACATGTTCTTTACTTTGTGTCTTATAGCTTCTCCATGCATAAATAATTCAATATTATTTTCTATATGTCATTCCTTTTGGTCCTTCTCGAACCAAAGGTTCTGATATCTCGCTTCCTTGCAGTTCACTGGCAGATCTACCCCTTGGTAGTTTGGTGGGTTAGACCATGCTATAAATGAAAATAAAATTAAAAACCATGAGTACGGAAATTCCCTACCCATTTCCTATGCAACAATGGCATCTTGTAATATCCCATTCAACAAGAACTGACACCAAGTGATATGAAATCCCTCCGCGCAAAGTTCAACAAGCACAATCACTCCCACAGTGTACTGGTCTGGATGCATTTTGTGAAGCAAATTAGATGCCAACACTTTTGCAGCAACGTGAACAATGTAATTATTAATGGACTCTATCATAAATCCTCTTTTACTTCTTACTACATTATACTTTTCCTTCATCCGTGCAGCTATTGTCTCTTCTTGATCCTTTTTTAAAAGTGGCGCTGGGTCCTTCCCTGCAAATGGTAGGCATGTGATGATTGCGATCAATTCAATATCTACAAGTATAGGATTTCCCAACCATAATACCCCACCATGGAAAAATACCAATAACTGCTTAGCACATGTGTTTATTGGTGTACTTTGGCCAAAATGTGGCATATATAACAACAATAGTATGCCATATTGTTCCAATCCCCTATCCTATTCCTTTGCAACAAATCGTTTGGGTACCTTGGGTGTGTCCTGCACATAACCCATCTAGTTTTGGTAGTCTAGGTATATTTGTCTCTGCGTATCATGATCAACAAAATATATTTTTCTCACATTCGACATAATATCCTTTAGCACATTCACTCCTTTGGGTACCAGTGGCACTATCAGTGGGGCCCCTGCCATCTTTGGGATTGTAACTCTTGGTGCATCCTTACATCCGGGAGAGATATAAGCTGGCACCAATTTTTTTTGTCTTGGAATATTCCTCCTCCGGTGGGGGTGGTGCTGGAGTTGTTGATGCCTTTCCATTCCTCTTTCTGTTAGTAGCATGTTTTCCCCATTTGGTTCTAGATGGACCTGGTTTGTCTTTTCCAGATGGCTTAACATGGTTCGGCTCTACTCTTGGAGTAGGTTGTGAAGTAGCTAGTGCCTCCCGTTGAGTGGCTGGTGTCCCTTTCATCTGTGGTGGGATATAAACAATGGTATCTTCCATAACTAAGGTGGGTGATGTAGGATCAAATGTACTCAACTATACTTGTGTTGGAAATGGAAATGACCATACTACGACAACACCAGTTCGACTCTCAATGTTGCAGGCAACAATAGATCTTCTCTTTTTCACACATGATGAAAGGAGTCTTGGTGGAAAAGTATGATAATATACCCCAAATTTCCCTAATCATTCTTCGCACGCGCGAGCAATTAATCAGAAAGGAATCTGTCCTTTTAGGCACATGGGCGTACTACCAATTCATTAACGAAACTTTTTGTGTTATGCCGCCAATTATCTGTCACTTTAAATGATAGTTATTTTCATAAATCCAGACGTGATAAAAAAGCTCGCCACCATTTTCTCTTAGATTTGTAAATTTAATGAAGTCCAACCTATCTTGTCTGCAAGTTCCTTAATTATTGTGCCAACATCACATCATTTCTGACCTATGTTGTTTTATGTGATAAATTCACTTCTCTTTCCGAGCTCCTTCAGCTTCTCGTCGCTCTCCTTGTGACTTGGATTTTGAATTCTTTTGTTTGTTTTCTCTCTTCTCTCTCTCTCTCTCTCTTTTAATGCAACCTAGTCACAGTTATCAAAATAAGGCTTCATTCGAATCCCATTGATGAGCCCTCTGACCTTTGTCCCATCTAATTTCTCTAACTTCACTGCTCCTCCATCAACGATTTCCTTAACGACATACAGTCCTAACTAATGTGTTTTCAGCTTTCCCATATGCTTGAAGAAATTACTGTCGTACATAAGAACAAGGTCTCCGAATTCAAAATGATTTCTCTTAATGTGTCTATCATGCCATATCTTTTTCCTTTTCTTTTCTAGGTTCTGGTGAAATCCTGGAACAAAGCGTTCTTCCTCCAAGTGGATTAGTTGAACTAATATCTCTTGCACAAAATCAACATTTTTCATTTCAGTGATCACAACAACTCTTAAACTTGGTATAATGTATTCAATAGGCATGACTTCTTCTTATCCATAAACAAACCTGAATGGTGTCTAACGTGTCAACTTATTACATGTTGTGCGATATGACTATAGTGCTGCAGAGATCTTATGATCGTAGTCATCCCTTCACACATAGTAGACATTTGTTAGCACATTTTCCAAAATATCGTTAAATTCTTTGACAACTCCATTTGCTTGAGGGTGATATGGATTTTTTCTTCTATGTTGTATATGGAATTCATCAGTTGGTTCTTCAATCAATTGATTAAAAAAATGCGTACCTTGATTGCTGATCAAAATATTTTGGCAACCGAACCTTGTCACAACATTTTCAAATAATAACTTTGCATTTGTTGCAACAATACAATCTTTTACTGGTACAACTTCTGCCCATCTTGTTAGGTAATCTGTCGCAGTGATAATATACCTTTCTCCTATGCGCTTCCCTATTGGAATTTCATCTCTTTGGGATGAATTCCTAGTTCTTTAAAAGATATCGCAGCTGCAAAAATAATCTCGAGTATTTGCATGCATGGTGGGCCAGCATAATCCTACCTATAATATCTTGTGCACTGTTTTTTTTCTTGCATAGTGTCCTCCTCCAACACCATCACATGCTTCACTTAATATCATTGGTCACTCATGTTCCAAGACATAACGTCGAAGTATTTCATCAGGGCCCATTTTATACAAGTGTCCAACAATTAACTGGAAATCTGCAGCTCACACCACCAATTGTTTCTTCTGTGTCATGATAAACTCAATTGGTTCATAACCTGTACTCATAAAATGAATGATATATTTATATTGATCATCAAACACCGTTATCGCAAACAGTTGCGCATGAGCAATATTATCTCCCAGACTAGTAGGTTATTATCCCCTTTCAATCCTTGATAGGTGTTCTGGTCCCAAATTCAATCGGCCCGGTTTAAAAATTATCTTGAAATTAAATTCCTGGAAGAGGAGAAGCCACTGACAGATATCTCCCCCCAACATTGGCTTATTGACCAAATACTTCAACACATAATGGTCAGTGTACATCTTGAAATGTCCACCCAGTAAATAGTGTCTAATTTTTTGCAGCGCATATACCATCATTAGCCATTCTCTCTCTATCATGGTATCATTTTTCTCTGTAGTTGATAACTTTCTACTGGAAAAGGTGATGGGGTGATCAATGGATCCTTCACCCAGCTGCGTCAATACCACACCGAGTGTAACAGACGATGCATCGACATGAACATGTAACTCTTTTTCCCAGTATGGAAATACAAGTATTGGCGCCGTAGCCATCTTGTTCTTTAGCTTGTCCAAACTCTTTTGACATTCTTCTGTACACTGAAACTTAGTGTCTTTTTTTAGCAGTCTCTCCATCGAGGAATTCACCTCCACATAGCCCTTGATAAAATTTCTGTAGTATCCCATATTTCCTAATGTTTCTCTCAACTTCTTAATCGTGGTAAGTGGTGGTAAGTCAAGGATTATGGAAATCTTGGTTGGATCAACTAAAATTCCATCGCGAGAGACCACATGGCCTAACATAGCTCCAAAAGGCGCACAAAAAATACACTTTTTCAAATTTAGGGAAATTTGATACTGGTGGCATCGTTCTGACATCATTACAAGGCTCTTTATGTGATATTTTACAAGGCCAAATACTGTCAAGTCATCAATGTAGACTTCAATAACTTTATGTATAAAATCTTTAAATGCATCAACTACGATTCTAGAAGACTTGTAGGCACATTCTTGAGTCCAAAGGGAATTACCGTGTTCTAGTAGTATCCCCACTCTGTCGCAAATGTAGTATTGTATCGGTCCTTCTTTGCAATTCTTATCTGATGGTATCCTAAGAATCCATCAGTGAATGAATACATTTCTTGTCCTCCGACATTCTCCAATACTTCATCTATGAATGGATTCAGAAATGGATCATGTAAACATGCATCATTTAATTTCCTTAGGTCAACACAAATTATCACTTCACCTGAAGTTTCTTGTCTTGCACTACAATTAGACTGATCCATTCTGATTCTTCAACAGGTTCTATCACACCTGCCTCTAGAATTCGGTCCATTTCAGCTTTAACTTTTTCTTTGTAGCACGTGTTTAATCTGGATGACCATTGTTTGAACGTCTTTGCATTAGGCCTCAAATCTATATTCATTTAACCAAGGTCCCTAACTATTCCTTTCATCTCAAATTTTTTTGTAGGGAACATATCCTAAAATTCATGCAGTAAGTCAGTGATATTTCCCACAGTCTCATCATGCGAGTAGACTCCAATATTAGCGAATTTTGGGCTTTTAAATGACCCAATATTTACTTTCTTGATCTTGAGTGGACTTAGGAATTGGTCACTAGACATACCAACTCCTTTGTTGTCATTTCTACGACATCATCTTTATCATTGATTAGTGCTAAAATAATTTTGAAAAATTATTTAAGATTACTAACCTTTTTCATTGGTTGCTTCTTGAGTAACTGTTCAAATCATTCGGGCATGGTCTTGACTTGCTCAAATGTCGATGGTTGATTAGCATCAACAAACTCTAGTCACACATCCAAGAATACTTCTTTCTCCTTCTTGGAATCTAGCGGGGCTTTCTTCTATGCTGTGGGTATCACCTGCGGTTGTCCTTGCTATGTATTATGGTCTGCACCTGTCGTAGCACCTCCTCTTGTAACCATAGTGATGTGAGGTTCTCTCAGCTTAGCAGAAATAATATAAATGTTCTGGTTGGGGTTCGGATTTTGATTCTTGACCAGATTGGGATTTAAAACAGTTCAATCTTGCCATTTCACAATTAGTTGCGGACACTGTTCAACAGTGTGATCAAACGCTTTACAATATGTACATTTTTTTTGCAGAAATTTGGAAATATCAGGAAAAATGTCCTGGATTCCCATAGTTATAACATATGACTTTGCCTCTTCCACGACCAAATCTGCATCTTCCTCCTTGTTGTTTTCCTCGGCCTCAAAAATTTCCACCCCGCTTTGTTGAGGGTATTGTTGTTGTTGTGGATATTGATTTTTCTGATATTGTGGTTGAGGGTATTGTGGTTGTTGATATTGCAGTGCTAGATATTGCACAGGATGATACTGAGGTTGTGCTCATTCAACTTGCATATGTTCATCATTTTTCATTAAGTAGGTATCCACCTCCTTTTCCCACAGCAGCTGAAGTGCTTTGCAGTATTTTTCATCATGACCTACTAATTTACAAAATTTAAAAATACAAAATAGCTGGTGCACTTACAATCTTATGTAAATACATAAATTCTTCGGACTTGTGGCCCCTAGTCTGGAATATTCTACAACAAGGAATCCCTTGGGTTTTTATCGGGTTGAGGGCTCCTGCTATGACATAGTTCATGAGCGTCAGGAAATTGTATTTAAGGTGTCTATCTGTTCTACATCTTGTACACCATAGTTATTCTTGAATTTCCTTGCCTCTCTTAATGTGTTGGAGCTGCACCGTAAGGTTGGCCACCTGCGACTAAATTTGCATCATTCTTGTGCCGCTGTCTCTAATTGACGAGGATTCAAGCTTTCTTGTTATCTCTAGATATTTTGTTTGTGACATTATCTTATGTTGCATCAACATGGTTAAGATGTGTGGAAACAAGGAGATAATAAGACAAGCCTTATGTTGTACATATGAAATTTGGAAGCTTATGTTGGCCATTAATGTCTTAAATATCCGGTCAAATTCCCAGATAGACTCTGTCAGTAGCTGCTTAATTTATTTTATCTCATTAATGCATTGTGATTCATACTTTGGATTCCTAAACTCATTTATCATTCCCACTCGAATTACATCGAGTGTTTTCTAGAAAAATCCTACTGGCACTATGGAAAATTTTGTGTACCAGTCAAACGCACGACCTCGCAGAGTCGTGATCATATGTGCTTTATTGATATTCTTATACTGGATCTATCACACAGTCCACACAGTTTCACAAAGGAACCAATATTTTTCTGGGTCCTCCAACCCATTTCCATTGAATATTGGCAAATTAATTTCAACTCTAGCCATTGTATTTACTGTTGGTATAGTTGGAACAAAATTTTGGCTAGTCAGACTCCCTTGTCCACTATTTATAGCGTTAGTACTACTTGTATTTCCAAATGAACTTGGAGATAAGTCTCTATATCTTGCCTCTGGAGATGTGTGAGGTGTTGTAGGCGAGTTGTAACCACATTCTTGATCTGGAGCTTCATTAGTCTCTTCTAATTATTCATCTCCTTCACAGATCGGATGATATCCTTCTTCTTCGTCGCAAGAACCTTCGTCCAAGTACGACGCAATATCGTATCCTTCTTCTTCTCTGTTTGTGCTGCAATTCCCTCTTCCTAACATAATCTTTCTTTGTTTTCTGGATCTAAATCTTCTTCCGCTTCTTAAAAATCCCAGTTCTAGTTCAATTCCACTATCTCCTGTGAACATCTCAATTCAGGGTGCATCATTTTTCATAGAGTTATTCTGCGACATACCCACTCTTTTTATACACCATCTTCACTTTTTCACTGTTCGTAGAATCCCTTTTTCACATACAAGCATTTTTATCTATGTCTTTAAAGATGACAAATATATACCGCATAGTCCTTGAAAAAATTACTACTCTGCCTCACTGTATGAGGTTATTGTGTCAACAACAAACTCAGTAATGCATCCCTCCAAGATACTGTCTATCAAAAAATACACATCCCTTGATACATGGTTGCTTACTCCTTCCAGTCGCTCAATCAACCGAGGATTCCACTCCTTCAGTTCTCCTCCTTGTAAATTTTTTTGTTGGGTTGTCAACTTAGACAACCACTCATGTAACACAATGGGAAACTCATAAAATAAAATATCATGTATGTTCGTATAAATGTATTGACCCAACCAATCTATTGGGTTCCACTGATATCCTTTGCTTTCTTCTCGTGCAAATTCTAACACTTTGAAATCCACCCAATCTTGGATCTTAGGTTTCATTGGTTCCCACAACATATCCCTCACCAAAATGATTTGGGTCCTGACAATGAAACCATTTGTTTGATTTTCTCCCTCCTCCAAGGATCCCGACCTAGGTTCAATCCCTTCTGCTCAATGCAACAAATCCCAAGATATTGTCCCAATGGAGAAGAGCTCAGTTGAAAGCACCTGCGACATAGATGTAGTCTCACCCAAGATATATCTTTTGAATGGGCAGCTGCCAGAACCACGTTTTCGTAGTTGGGTGGGGGATTTCTGGTACCTTGGCATTTTACCAAGGTTATCAATCAATTATGTGGGTGGATTATTTATTTTCACCGTGACTCAACAATTATGCCAGGAACCAACTTCTCTTATGCAACTTATTATACCAACAATCATTGTGAAACATAATCATATTCAACTGATACAATGTGATTGATATACATTTATTCATTTGTAAGAAAATCTATAACCATGCATTCAATGCAACATTTACACAAGTAATTCAAACAGATTCAACATTCACACATATACACAGAATATAATGTGGAAACCCATCCGAGCAAAACCCACAAAGGTGCTCTTCATCTGGCATGATGAAACATAAGCACCTTTCGTATGTGCACTAAGCTACAGACTCTGTTCGAGATATTCTTCTCTATATTTACAAGCTCTTCCTTCCTCTCATGCTCTTTGATATTCTCTCTGTTCTCTTCCTACTTTTCTCTACTAATGTTCCACACACATCTTGGATTGACTCAACCTTTCCTACTCTTCTGTGCACTCAACTACAGATTCTTCAACTCATATGCACTTAGCAATACTAATAGACAAAATAGAGAGCCAAAAAACAAAAATCTAACAGTCCAGAATCTAACGATATTCTAACCCGCATACAACATGGTTTCCTTCCTTTATAGGCTCATTGTAGACTCATTGCAAACTCATTGCAGACTCATTACAAACTCATTACTGACTCATTATAGACCCGTTTTTTGTCGCTTTCTTAGTCGACTTCCTATATCTAACCAACATGTTGTATTTTCTATTCTAGTAACACCTAGTGGGAGGCACTAACATCCTGACTTATAGAGATACCTTCATACGTGCGGTTTTCGTCGGCTCTAGCCAAACTCGTACCCATGATCTTTAATTCCCGTCACTTTCTAAGCGTTACGCCTTACTGTCATTTCCAGCCCTTATGCTACTTGCACACATTCTGATACTTTTATTCTATCATGACTTTTTCTTCTTGCGCAACTTTCTCTTATGTTGTAGCTCTTCCTCTTATTCTTCCTTCCTTTCACTACTTATGTTGGAACTCCTCCTTCTTCTTCTTTAGCTATTCTCCATACTTAAGAAGAATTCTAATTGAATTCTACCTTACTATCCCTAGGCCCAACATTGATGTATGAATCTATTTAAAGCATAAGGACTATTTGAATAATGTTTGACTATTATGTTAGATAGCACATATATTGAATGCAAAATGTTTGTCTAGGTATGAATTGCAAGCAATTGATGGTGTGAAAATAAAAGAAAGTAAGGACAAAATATATGTATGAAGGGATTATTCTTGATAGATAGAGACTGGTAGATGTATTAGAAATTTATAGAGAGGCTAGTTATGAGAAGATGAAATATGCATGTAGAAGAGGGTGGAACTTATATAATTGTGTAGATGAATATGGAATAGGGCTTGAGGAATTTGGTAGAGAAAAGAGAATGTGGTTGACAAAGTAAGGTCCGACAAAGGATTTCATGTAGAAGTACATAGACAAATTTACTCCAGCGTGGCAGGGTGATGCAAGGTAGGGATTCGGTGCTGAAGAATCAATGAGGTTGGTACGTCCTTTTAGTTGGTGTTGAAGAAACTAGGGAGTTGGTGCTTCCTTTCAGTTGGTGTTCAAGAATCTGGAGGGTTGGTGCCTCCTTCAAGTGATTTCTGTTAAGATTTCATATGCTTAGCTAGATATCATTAGTGTTTAATCCAAATTCAAAAAATCAACATATGGAGAATCACTGAAAGAAACACAATCACAAGATAGACATAGTATTTATCCTGGGAAACCCTCAAGGGGAAGAAAACCCAACAAAAATTCCTTTGTATAGATGTATAAGATAAAACCCCAAAACATGTATTCTCCTCCTTGCTGGTACGTCTCTCTCTCTCCTATGCGCTACGCAAGTGAGTGAGTCTATGTTCAAATGAGAAGCACACTCCTCTATTTATACTTATTTTGTCAACTAAGTTTTAACCTAATCAAGTCGGCCCCACTAAACTGTTAGGCCAACTTCACCTAGGAAATCACAAAACAATACTTTATTATATTCATTAGGGTACTATTGATCTAACTTACAATGGAGGCTTTACCTCATGACTCTATGATGACCAATTACAATAAAACATCCTGATGGAGGAATAATAACATCTCCCTTGGGGTACATCAATAAAATACATTTAGAATATCTTTTGAAGTTACAATATTTCAACACCCCCCCTTAATGAGAAGGGTATTCTACTGACAACATCATCATCAACTATATGAGTAAGGAGATATAGCATCTTCAGTAGTATCAAGCTAATACATCTATACATCAATGGAAGTTTTCACAATCAGTAACTGGAACAGTTACTCTTCAATGTCTTCAGTACTAGATCATCATCTTCTACAACACCGAGTCTTTATCTTCTGTATCATGTGATCACTTGATCCTTTGCAATGACACTTTGATATTTTTGATTCTTTGTTGCAACACTTCTATCTTCTTGATCCTTTGCAGTATCAATCCGATATTCTTGGTCCTTTGCAACAGTACTTCGATCTTCTTGATCCTTTGCAACCGCACTTCGATATTCTTGATTATTTGTCGCAACACTACCTGCAGTACACATGATGTCTTTATAGGATGATCAATCCCTATAACTTTAGGACATAGTTACAAGGATGATTCAATCCTCATCAACCTACTCCCCCTTAACAAGGAGGGTACATATTATCAACCAGCTGGATCGTATAAAACTGAATGTATATCTCATATGTATGTGAATACAGGACCTGTCGTCTATAACTACTCAACGTAGAGAATCCTCAGCTTCAAATCTAGTACCACTCGTAAGCGAGTGTTATACTACGAAATCTACAAGTGAATTTAGGCACACTCTCCATGCCAGAGTATCATTTGCAACTGCAGATCTCGTCTGCACATGAATGCGGGACCTGTCGTTCGTAAGGAATCATCACATGGAATCATCAACTTCAAAGCTAGTACCACTCCCAAGAGAGTGTTATACTATTCCATGTACAAGTGAATGTAGGCACACTCTCCATGTAAGAGTATCGTTTGCAACTGAATATCTCATCCACACGTGAATGTCGAACCTATTGTCCGTAAGGACTCATCGCAGGGTATCCTCATCTTCAAATATAGGACCACTCCAAATCGATTGTTATACTATGACATATACATATGAATGTAGGAATGTCTGCTACTGCAGATCTCGTTCGCACGTGAATGCAGGACCTATCATCCATAAGGACTCCTCGTAGGGAATCCTCAGCTTCAAAGCTAGGACCACTCCCAAGTGAGTGTTATACTACGATATCCACTATATAAATGTAGGTACACTCTCCAAGAGAGAGTAATTTCTTCAGGTCCATCCTCAGGTAGTAAGCACCACTCTCAAGAGAAAAGTGTTATTTTCCCGCAATACCATCCTCGAGAGAGGATACTATCGTCCACAAGTGAATGTTGGACCTTGTTAGCAATTTCAGGCGCACTTGGCCTCTTTCAAACTAGATATTCACTGCCATCCCATCATCAATGATATTCTCATAATCACTCCCCCTTTCCATGGAGGATCCATATCATCAAATCACCCCCCCTCTGTTCGAGGAGGGTTCATATCTTCAACCTGTTATTCCTTTCTGAGGAGAGTCCATATCTTTGACCTGTTCCTCCTTTATGAGGAGAGTCCATATCATCATCATTCCTCCTTGTGAGGAAAGTATTTTCAAACTACACCAAGCTTGTCACATAAGTATTCAAACCTCTATGTCAGCACATCAACAACTTGCTCATCGGTACTCACATACTGGATTTTTATAGCTCCCGTCTGTACCATATCCCTTATATAAAAATATAATATTTCTACGTGCTTTGATTTATCATGGAACACAAGATTCTCTGTCATCTTTATACAACTCTGGTTGTCACACAAAATCAATGTGGTATCCAACTCCATGTCAAATAGGCCTAGCATCAGTTTTCGAATCCATATCGCATCAAAACTAGCGGATCAAGCTTCTATGTACTCGGCTTTAGCCATGATAAGAGAAACACTGGATTGTTTCTTACTAAACCATGAGATCATGGCGGATCCCAGAAAATAACATCCACCCAAGGTGCTCTTTATGTCTGTGACACTTCCATATAACATGTAGTCATGATATCTACCATAGTATATTCCAAATTCTATTGTACCCTTCAAGTACCTCATCACATGATTTGCAGCTATCAGGTGAACCCATATAGGTTTAACTAGAAACTGACTTAAGGTGTTCACATGAAAGCATATATCTGGCCTTGTATTCATTAGATACATTAGTGACCCAATAATTTATCTGTACTGAGTCATGTCTACTAACTCTGATGATTAATCAAATAACAACTTCAAGTGGTGTCCATAAGTGTGGCTATGGATTTGCAATCCAACATATCAAATATTTTCAATATTTCCACTGCATACTTTCATTTGTTCAGAAAGATTCCTTTTGGGATCTACCACACTTTCAGCCCGAGGAAATAATGTATCATTCCAATATTTTTCATCTTGAATTCTTTAGCTAGATTCTTCTTGCAATCTGTGATCTATTTCTCATTTCCTGTCAGAAATAGATCATCCACATACAGTGATAGTATGGTAGGTTCATCATCCATAACCTTCATGTAAAGGTTAGGGTCAGATTTACTCTTGGTAAAAACCAAGCTTTTCAAGAAGCTATCAATTATTCCATACCAAGCTCTAGGATCTTTCTTTAGTCCATATTGAGCCTTTTTCAACTTACATACACGAGTCACTCTGTCTTTGACTTCAAATCCTTATGGTTGTTCGATGTATACCTCTTCCTCAATCACACCATTCAGGAAGGATGTCTTTACATCCACCCGGAGTAGATCCCACTTCATCATGGAATCAAGTGCCATGATGGTTCTGATGGAAGTGTACCTTGATAATGGAGAAAAAGTATCTTCATAATCAATCCCCTCTTTCTGAGAGGATCCTCTAGCCAAAAATATTGCCTTGTAATTTTCAATACTTCCACCAACTGATTTTTTTATCTTGTAGATCCATTTCGAAGATAACACACTCTTTTTTTCCAGTTTGGGTACTATGTCCCAAACATCATTCTTCATCATTGACTGGTATTATTCTGTCATTTCTTCCACCCACTCTTTCTTTTGTGTAGCTTCCTCGTAGCTAGTGGGTTCTTGATCTACAAGGTCACACATCAAAGCTACATAACTGGAGAGTGGATTTGATCTCTTGCTTGTTCTTGTGGAGCCTTCTGGAGCTCCATATTTTTCTACTTCCTGTATGATTTCTCTTACCCAAGCATGTTTTTCAATTTTGAGATATATCCATAGTAGGGGGTTCCTGAGGTTCTAACATGTCATGATCTTCTGATGCTACTATTTCAGGAGAGGGTTCAACATCTACCTTTCTGGGAGTTACATCCTCTTCATGTACTTATTCATGATGACACCTTATGGATTTCTTAAGATAAGTTTCTTCATAAAATGTCACATTCATACTAATCTATATATGATGGAATCTTGAATTGTATATCCTGAGTGCTTTGGAGGATTCACAGTATCCAACAAATATTCCCTTCTTTTCGGAAGGATCCAACTTGGTTCTCTTCTCTTTTGGAATATGCACATATACTGGAAAACCAAATATCTTGAGATGGATCGCTTCAGGTTTCTTTCCTCTATACATTTCTTTAGGAGTCTTGAATCTAAGAGCACTGTGAGATAGTCTATTATGCACATATACAATTGTTCTTGTTGCTTCATCCCACAGGTGCATGGGTAGGTCCTGGTCATGAATAATTGATTTCAATGCTTCCATAATGGATTCTTGATGTTCTTTCCTCTTGAACATCCATTTCAAGTTCCTTCATGATCAATCTTTAGATCTGGTAAACCTGTCACCACTTTTCTCACATAGGGTAATGATTTGTAGTTGATGTGAGCAATCCTTCTATGCCATAGTTCACATGAGCTAATGGTCTCATGGACAAGGGCTATCTATGGATGTCCCTTGAGTTTGTACAGTCATCCTTCTTCTTCATCAATGACTACAACATCTTTAATTGTATTTCCTTTGTACCACACGAGTAATTTTCCATCTATA
This sequence comes from Pseudotsuga menziesii, assembly GCA_001517045.1. Lineage (NCBI taxonomy): Eukaryota > Viridiplantae > Streptophyta > Pinopsida > Pinales > Pinaceae > Pseudotsuga > Pseudotsuga menziesii. The sequence continues at coordinate 615,205 of LPNX010029201.1, read as the reverse complement.
AAATTAACTCTATATCCTTTCTTATCTAGTGATGAAATGGAAAGTAGGTTCTTTTCCAAACCTGGTACATATAATAATTCCTTCATCTTCATGGAGGTTCCAAAGTCAATGTTGTAGCTTGATTCACCAATGCCTTTGATGGGATATTGATAGTTATATCCCAATGATACTTTCTGATGAGAGTTATTTTCTTCAAGTCTTGATAGATTCTTCTTCTTCCTTGTCACGTGCTTTGAAGCACCACTATCAATAAGTCATGTATCTTATCAAGATGTTATAGACCTAGAGAGTGCAAATAATAGTACATATTCTTCTTTTTCTTATCGCTTTCTAGGTATTTTTTCTTCTTCTTCATCCTCATCTTCAGTTAGATGAGCATGATGTCTGTTGTTGGTGTTCTTCTTTGATGGACACTCTCTGGCAAGGTGTCATATCTTATGACAATTGTAACATTGATATTTGGAGTAGTCTCTTTTCTGATTGTTATCTCTTTTCTTCTGAAACTTATTTTTAGTTCTATACTCCTTGTGACTATCCTTCTTGAAGTTTGATTATTTTCTTCTCTTGGTATGTGTGGCTAGAGATTGATCATCTTCTTTAAGTAAAGCTTCTTTATTATCTACTCTAGCTTCCTCTTGGATGCAGTCTTCCCATACAATGTCAAACTTCATACTTTATTTTCTAGCACACATAGTATGTATGAATGATTCCCAAGGTCTAGTAAGAGCATTAAGAGTAGTCTTGACTAGTTCATCTTTATCAAGGGAGTCTCCAATAACATCTAGTTGTTCCTTGAACTGGGAGACCCTTGTGAAGTAATCTTGAATTGATTCTCCTTTACTCATCTTGATGCTCTTCAGTTGAGCTCTCAAATTCATCTTGTTTTTGATGTTCATTCCCTCATACATTCTGGAAAGGGAATCATACAATTTCTTTGGTGTCTTTTTGGATGACACTTGAGGGATCAAGTGATCTTTGATAGAATCAACAATGATCCTCATTGCCTTGATTAGGTATTTCTAGTGCTTCTCCTTATCTTCATATTCTTCTGGTTTTGGGAGTCCATCCTTGATGTACTTATCAAGATAATTCTCTTTAATAATTAGACCAATCCTATACTTCCATGCTCAGAAGTTTTCAATGCCTTTCGACTTATCCTCAAGCTTAGTGCTTGGGGCCATCCTATCTAGGAGGTCACTAAAAATTGAAATTTCTCAAAATGAAAAGTTAACCTTACTAGGAGATGCAGTTGAATGAGGCGAGTTGGTTGGCACACTTGGTTTCTGGAGATCCCAAATATTCACCCTTCAAATCTTGCTTGCAAGGTTTAAATTTCTGTAGAATTTCTGGTTATGGTTTTCAACAGTTTTCTGGTTTAGGGACAAACTAGGGTTTGGATTTATTGGATATTCAACCATCCAAAAAATTCGATCGAGGTATAGATAAGATTCTCTCTAGGGAGGCACAAATTTATATGCAAGTAGATCTTCAAAATTCCAACTTTTGCAGAAACCCTAATTTCTTTCGAAGGGAGAGGAGAGAGAGTTTCACCTTGTGAAATTTGTTCTATTCAAGCTAGATATGATACCATGATAATATTTCATATGCTCAGATAGATATCATTAGTTTTTAGTCCAAATTCACAACAACATATGAAAAATCACTGATAGAAACAAAATCACAAGATAGACACAATATTTATCCTGGGAAACCCCAAAGGGGAAGAAAAGCCAACAAAACGTCCTCTGTATAGATGTATATAAAACCCCAAAATAGGTATTATCCTCCTTGCTAGTATGTCTCTCTCTCTCCTATGCGCTACACAAGTGAGCGAGTCTGTGTTCAAATGAGGAGCACAACTCCTATATTTATACTCTTTTTGTCAACTAACTTTTAACCTAATCAAGTCGGACCCACTAAACTGTCTGGGCCGACTTCACCTAGGAAATCACAAAACAATATTTTATTATATTCATTAGGGCACTATTGACCCGACTTACAATGGAGGATTTACCTCTTGACTCTATGATGACCAATTACAATAATAACATCCCAACAAAGGAATAATAACATCTCCCTTGGGGTACAACAATAAAATGCATTTAGAATATCCTTTGAAGTTACAATATTTCAATAGTTTCTTGTAAACTTGGGAGATTGGTGTCTCCAATAGATAAGTGTCTACAAATAATTGTTTATTGAAAGAACATATTTTAGTGGTTTTTTCCCTTATTCAATTTCCATGTAAAATCTTTGTGTATTGTGCATTATTGTTGGATGATATTTAGTATGATTGATAATGTGACATGGTAAAATTGAATTGATAATGTAGTAAAAGTAAAAATATGTCCTATACTAATTCCCCCCAAATCTTAGTATAGATGAATATTCCAACAATTGGTATCATAGCAAGGCTCCTTCAAAATAACTTAACCATTGGAAGGAATATCTCAAGCACATATGGCTTGTGTGGAACTTGGCTATAGCACTAAAAAATCCCCTTTGTTCAATGACACAAATTATCTAATATGAAGCATAAGGATAAAGGAATATTTGATGGGTCTTGGATTTGACATATGAGTTGTAGTTGGAATGGTCACATGACCACTCCAAAAACTTGACCAAAAGGTGTAGTTGCAAAGAAGTTACAAAAAAGCAATGCAAGGGCGATGAATGGAATTTTGAGTGCCTTATATAAATATCAAAAGGTCAAAATATGACTATGTACATCAACTAAATATCTCTAGTACAAGATACAATATATATACTCAAAGAAATATCTCCTTGTAGAACCAAAGCTTGCAGATCATGAACATGAAGACATTCAAAGGGAAAGGTTAAATTCAAAAAATGAAGAACATCCTGAAACAGATGATGAAATCATTAAGAGAAAAAGAAATGCCTCTAAAGATGAAGAAGATTTTGAAACTAATGACGTAGTAGATGTTGAATAAGGGCTCATAACTGATCTAAATGAGTTAAGGGAGCTCAAGAAGAAGGATGCATCATTAGAAGAGAAACTAGTAGAAATTTATGAGAACCATTAGGAGGCTAAAAAGACTATTTATAGTCTAAGATTTAAAGTGGAAGAGGAAAATAAAATTTAGGAGTTTATAACTTGATAACTCAAGGAAAATGAAGATATTTGTCAGGAAAGAGAATTATAAATTGTTTCTCTAAGAAGAGAATTGGATAAGACATATACCCAAATTAAGATGAATTTGAAGTTTGAGAAGAGCACTATGATTCTAGATGATATTGTTATTTGTCAAAGATCACCACATGACAAGGCTGGTATTGGGTTTGACAACAATCAGAACAATGTTGAAAAGGGTGAAATCTCCAAGCTACCTAAAAAGAATATTAATAAGAAGTCTAAAAGTTATGCAAATGTTGTAAAAGGTGAAAATAACAATAGGAAAATAAATGAAGAACAATAGGAAATGGAACTTTCAGTTGGAACATAAGAGTTGAGACACCAAGGAGGACTTTTACTGTCAACTATGAAAGTATCTTTTTAGGCTACTATTATTCTTGCAGTAATTTTGGACATAAATCTATAGAATGTAGATATTATGCAAGGAATAGTCAAATAAAAAATAGAGGTGTTTAGTTGGCCTCCTAAAATGTTGAATGCTACAATTGCCACAAATATGGTCACATAGCAAAGTTCTATATAAGTTCAGTGAAATATCATAGGAAATAAATTAATATGATTAGACATGAGAAGAAGTTGTCTAAACTATGGAAGAGAGAACTGAAAAATAAAAGTGAGGAAGACTTTCAAACAAATCTATGTACTCAAGACAAAGAAAAGAGTACCATTTCCGAACAAAAGGAAGAAGAATGCACAAAAGCATGGGAGAGAAAATTAGGAGAAAAAAAAGAAGGAAGTCTATGGATTGTTATTATATGTAGAACATGAAAGGACAAACCATAGAACATAAAACCAAACAATGCCTCTTATCTTGGAGTTGGGCAGTATGACGGATGAAAGCAAAAGAGTTCTTAAATATGATAATAAAGCAAAGAATTTTTTGCATGTTGAAGAACTGTGACATAATACTCTAGGTACTCCTTTTTTATCCTCTTTCCTACAAGATACAAAGGTTAAGGAAGAAGAAGAAAATATTTGAAGATTAGAAAAAGTGTGAAAGCTTCCCTAGTGAGCTTGAATCATTTTGAGAAGAACCGATGGAGAGGAAATACCGATAATTCAAGAGATGTCCTCTTATAAACAATGTTGGAATGATAAATCTGAATTAACTTTCAATTATGGAAACACCTCAGATAGTAAGGTTAGCATGATAGATATGAATAAAATGGTTTCGAAGGACACCTTTTCAACGACATTGTTGCAAATTTGTTTTGGTACAAACTTTGAAGTTGTTTTGGGACACCTTGTGGCACATATTTCAAAGCTGATCTAAGAATAGTTTTTTAAGGTTGATTGGCACACTACATAAGGTACGATTTCATTGGTTGAAGGGAAGAGTATAAGACTATTATTGCATATTGCTTGGAGTGTTTTGAAGAGTTGTTTGAAGGTTGGTTTAAGGGCCAATTGTGAGCATTGCATGAAAATTTTGGGAATTGAAATGATAAAGGATTGGTTAACATAAATGACCAACATTGACCATGTTTATAAAAGTACGTTTGAAGGTCAATTGGATGGTGGGATGATGATATTCAAGAAGAGGAATATTGGTATGATTTTGCGAAGGTGATAGTATTGGGTCAAAGAACATTCATGCTTGAATCTATTGTTATTGTAAATGCAAATCTCAAGGAAAATGGAAATCATTTTTTTATTGTGGGGAAGAAAAGATACCTCAGTTTGAGATTGCAGTTGAACATCTAATGAATGAATTAGAAAAAAATGATGGGATCAAAATTGATTGACATATCTAAAAAAAACACAGTCTAAGGTGGAGTAACATTGCAAATTGTTCGCAAAAGACAAGAAAGGTACAAAAGGAAGATGTATATCTTTGTTGTTGCGGGAGAAGATGTAGCTAACAAGAAGAAGGAAATCAAAGAAGAAGCATTCTTAAGGAGATGCATGAGTCCTAGGGGATAAACCCTTTTCCATTGATGTCAAAGGGGAAGAAAATGTAGAAAGGGAAAGTAACTAATAGGGGGAGCAGTTACAAAAGTGTTTCCATAAATGAAAAAGGGTGAGATTGTTGAGAAATGTTGTCATTCATGTCAATTGTAGGGTCAAGAGGATTTCTAGTGCCACAACATGAAGCAAGTGTCATTGATTTCAAAGTATTTGTTAGTGTAGCAATGGATTCTAGTGTAACAGATGATGGTGCGAAAGAAGGTGCACTACCTTGTTATTGACCAACATGGTTCATCAAGCCTCCAGGCATATCTCGATCAAGGATTCTATCGATCCAAAGGAAGGGTAAGTAATCCCAATAACTAAAGAACATACTACATGTGCTAATTCACAAGTTGCATCCTCACAAACATCCAAAGCTACTCAATTTACAGGTTTTGTATATTCTTGTAAAAACCTATGTGTCACGCATTTGAAGGATATTGAAATCGGTTCAATAATAAAAATGATGTAGTCAGCTAAGGAATATTATTTCTATGTGATTATTGGGCTCAATAGGTCCACAAATTACAAATTAATGAAGTTTAAACCAGTCCAATCAAAAAATATGTGTGGTTAGCTAAGAAATATCTCGGTTTCCCCCTTGCCACAACAGGTCCACATACTTGCAAGAAAAGTTTGAAAGATGGCGGTAATATTATGTGTTGGAGGGAAAAAGACAAAATGTAACCATATCAACCTATTGCTTGTTTTGATGGGTCCTCAATGATTGTTGGAATCATTGAAGAACCTTCATGCAGTGGTCGACTCATGATGACTCAAATCATTTTGGTCCACATTAATATATATATATGTAAATCAATTTGAAGATGTTGATTGTGTGTGTTCTGATAACTTTAAATTGGAGTTTCTTGAAATTGCAAGGTAAACTGTCTGTAGTTTAGTGGTCAGAAATGATTTATGATGGGGTTTTAGCTTGTGCAAATCGCTGGAGTAGAGACGTAAGAAGAAGTTACAATGAAGGTGCTCTAAATTAATGGGATCTATACAATCTAGTTAGATGAATATATGAACCTCTGATTTATCTTTGAGCAAAAATAAATTTGTACGGGGTCTAGTCTATAATTGTTAATTGCAGGAGAGTGAGTGGTGCATTGAGAGGAGAGAGATAAGAGTATTGGAATGCTTATTGGAGTTCTAGGAAGATAAAATCCAAATTAGTGTGAATATATAGGTTTCCTTTTTGTCTTAATTTGAAGTTATAGGTTCCCCAAGACTCCACATACCAGTCATGCGATTTTGTAGACTTTTGCGAATGGAAGATTGCAGGAATATGGATTGACTAAAGCATTGGAGTGTTGGACAATAACCAATGAATATAATGAGATGCAATTGGTTATGAGTTAAGAGGATCCCGGAACCCTTTTTAGCTAATAAGAGAGTACTTATATTTTCTATCATGTTTAAAAAGAGCTTTTGGAAACTATATATGAAAAATGTGGACTGTTGTTGTTCAGGATTAAGCACCATTGTAACCTAGGGTCTGGGGTTACCAACTTACTACTAACCTTGCAAACAATCAACTTTAATAGAGAATAGAAAGAAAATAGGAAGAAAGTCTTGACTTACCCGATTACCGACGGTTTATCCAAGCTTGATCTTCTTTCGTTCCTCTTCTCTCCAAAGCTTCCAGGGATGCACCTCCTTCACCTGTAAAGAGCAAATTCTCCAAGTACTATCTTATACATGTATATATAACAGGTTAGATAAACAATATATCCAGTACATAATCAAGAATATTCAGTAACCATGATACATGAAAGAGACTCAACACAATGTTGGAAGAATAATTCTCTTTATTAACAATCAGTGAATGAGATAAGAGTACAACCCAGCTTCTGAGACAAGGACTTCTTTGCAAACAAAGGACTCTGAGTTCTGCTGCTCTAATACTTCTGAAGATATACCGCCAGCATAGCTTTGCTCTCCAATCTTGATTGATTAATGCCCTCCCCAAGGACTCTATTTATACTTTGGGAAATAGAGTGGTTTCAAAGGTTGAGGAGGTTGAAACAGTTAGGATAGTTAATGATTAGGGCCCAACTAATCTCCATCAATTGTGTTTTATATTTTTAATGTCGAATCAAGATGTACGTGACTATTAATATAGGCAACCCGCGTATGAAAAGCGAGTTGCTTAAAGGAAACCTGCGTACGTTGATGTACGCGGGTTGCAATGTAGATAGTCGCATACAGTACGCAAGTTGTCAATGGAAATAGTCATGTACGTACACGAGTTGCAATGGAGATAGTCGCGTACGCAACTCAACACTTAGAAAAATAATATGGCAAGTTGGTTCAAGTGTAAATGCATCCCAAGTCATGCCCATCTATAGTGTTTTGGCAAACTTCAATCTTAATATGTCCTTTTGTGTACCAACATAAGGAATGTTGGCACTCAGACGGAGAAGTGCCATTTCGGTTGATAACAGATGCCCCCTAATGTGTGAGGTTAGAGGTAAATGATAGCCAAAATAAATTATAATCATTATC
>LPNX010029201.1:570058-603659 GCA_001517045.1 Pseudotsuga menziesii | reverse complement strand
TTTCTTTCCAATAACCTAACTTGCATAAACTGACGTAGTAAAATAGGGTTCCGCACCTGATAAGCTCGATTGAGCTGGGAAACCACCAGTTGAGAGTCAAGTCGGACTTCCAATTGAGTGATACCATGTGAAAAAGCATCCCATAAAAGCTGAATGACAGCCCTGTATTTGGACATATTATTGGTAGCAGGACCTAAGCAAGCGCCTCCCGAGGAAACTAACTGTCCTTAGGCCGATTAAATGACCCATGCGGCTGAAGCCAGATTACAAGTGTGGTGACTGGAACCATCAGCGAAACCTACGAACCACTCGGAATACATCTGTAACAACCAATAGATGGTATAAAAAATACAAACCGACGAACTATTGTACATAAAAATACATACAATAAAATACAGGAAAAAGCGCTAAGCCTAAGCATAGTACTTTTTTAAGTAGAGCCCATTTCTAGGCTCAGGCAGCTTATTCCCTTCGAAATCTATCAATTCATATGCGCCCTTCTTCAATACCTTTGAAATGACATAAGGTCCTAACCACATAGACCTGAAATTTCCTGCCCCTGGGTGTTCTTTGTCTTGATCCCAAAGCAATACAAGCTCCCCTTCAGAAAAAATCTGAGGCTTGACCGATTTGTCGTATTGGATTTTTACCCTATTTTTATGAGCTTAATTTGTTGTCAGCACATCTCTACACTGCTCATCTAGATGTTCTAAATGTAATAAACATTCTTCCAGCTCAGTCGTATCAAGTAACACAAAAATATCAATATTTAAGGATGGGATTTCGTATTCGACCGGGGTAACTGCTTCCACTCCGTGAACGAGTTGGAAAGGATAAAACCCTGTAGTAGTTTTCACATTGGTCCGATATGCCCAAAGTGCAGGATACAACACGATGTGCCAGTTGGAACGGGCTGCATTAATAGTACGTTTGAGAATAGTCTTCAAAGTTTTATTTACAGCCTCGACTTGACTGTTTGCTTGATGATAGAATAAAGATGAATGTTCTTGTCTAAACCCTAGCATATTGGTCAAATCAGTCATCATACTATTTTGGAAATGACTGCCATGGTCAGTGAAAATCTCTTTAAGGATACTGAATCATGCAATAATTTGGTTGAAAATGAAAAAAGTTGCAGTTTCCCTATCAGCTTTAAAGGTGGGCATTACTTCTGCCCACTTCGTGAAATAATCTACAGTGACAATGATATGTTTTTTCCCCCCAGCTGAGACTAGGTTGCACATCATGTAAACTATCCCCCACTTCGTGAAGGGGCCCATTGAGATGATAGGAAATAACGGAGTGGGATGCGACCGCATCTTTCTGGTGTAAAACTGACAAGGATGACAGCGCTTCACAGCTTCCACGCAATCTTTAAAGATCATGGGCCAGAAATAACCGACACGTAAGATCTTCTAGGCTGTTGCTAACCCAGATAAATGACCCCCACATGATCCACTATGGGAATCATTTAGGAAATTCTTTGCTTCTTCGTGGGTAAGCCATCGACACAAAATGGAATCTACCCCCTACGATATAAATTATCTCCAATAATGAGGTAGTTCTTGGCATGTACGCAAAGTTTACGCCTCTCTTCCCGTGAGAAGGCTGCAGGGTACTTCAAAGTCTGGAGATAGATAAGTATATCTCTGTACCAGGGGTCAAAGGTGGAACTAAAAAAGATATGCTCATTTGGGAATGAGTCTTCTTCAATAGCCACATCTTCCTCTACTGGAAATTCTACAATGAGCTCAACAAAAACTAAGGATTTATTTGATTTGGTGGATTGGAAATCTAAGTCAAACTCTTTAAGAATGACTATCCATTTGTTGAATTTGCCTCCAACTATCCACCAGGACAAAACATATTGAAAAGGATTAACATCCGCCACTACCATCGTGGTCCTCAGTAAGATGTAGTGACGCAACCTCTGAACAACATACACAGCTACTAAGGCCAACTTCTCGATGTGGGAATACCTAAGTTCAAGGCCGGCTAAAGCATGGCTGAGATAGTAGACGACATGCTCTTGGAGCTTATTATCCTCCTAGACTAGTACTACCCCTATGGTCGACTCAGATTGGGCAAGATACAATATAAAATCCTGAGAGTGATCTGGCGAACGCAATAACGGTGCCAACATCAAAGATTTTTTTAATGCCTCAAATGCAAGTTGTGCAATTTCATCCCATACAAATGGGGTGTCATGTTTCAACAGGTGCATGAAACCTTTAGTAATCTTGGCATAATTTACAATAAAAAGTTGAAGGAAATTGGACTTCCCCTACAGGATTTGAAGCTGCCTGGTAGAACGAGGAGGAGGTAGATTTATGATGGCCTCAACTTTCAAAGGATCCACCTGAATGCCTTTGTTTGAAACAATGAATCCAAGCAATCTCCCTGACTCGACACAGAAAACGCACTTGTGGGGATTCAAGAAAATTTTGTAGTATCTACATCGTTCAAAAATCAAACACAAGTGATCTGGGTGATCGATCCTCTTACGAGAATGTGCTGACAGATCATCAAGGTAGGGTTTGACAATGGCTTTAATATCATGAAAGGAAAAACTCATTTCCCGTTGAAAGGTTTCCCCTGCGTTTTTCAATCCAAAGGGCATTTTCTTATATGCGAAGGTACCCCAAGGAAAAATAAAAGTTGTTTTATGTTAGTCTTCTGGTTTAATTTGGATTTGATTATACCCGGAGAAACCATCCATAAACGAAAAGACTTCACTTCTCGCGCAAGCATCAATAATTTGATCTATAAATGGCGTGGGGTAGTTGTCCTTAGGATAGGCTTTGTTTAGATCTCGAAAGTCAGTACAAACATGTATAGTCCCTTGATTTTTGTCAATAGGAACAGGGTTGGATACCCATTCTGTCAAAGCTATGGGGCAAATGAAACTAGCTTTCAGTAGTTTCTCAACTTCATCCTTAACTGTCGTTGCTTTACGCGGGTTGATAGGTCTTAACTTTTGTCGAATGAGTCTAGCATCAGGGTATGTTCGGATTTCATTCTCGACTATTGATGGATCAATGCCTAGAATCTCGTCATATGACCAGGCAAATACGTCGCAAAATTCCTAAAATAAGGATATATAGATCGCAATCTCCTCCGGAGAGCAGTTTGTGCCGATGTGTACATTTTCCACAATGTTTGGATTTACAAAGATGTTGATAGGAATTGTAGCAGAAAATTTTGCCATATTCCCGTTAGCAAATATGCCTTCCCTTGGTAAGGGATTAATAGGCATATCAACATCACCTGCCAGTATCATATGGAACTCCTGGTTCTCGATCCTGCTTAACTCTGGAAGAAAATAGGATCGATGGTGAAGATCTTCACAGATCTTATCTCATCCGCACATGGCTTCCAGAAAGGCTTCATCCGAAGGTAAAACCATATCTAAGCAATCTCTAGAATGCAAAGAGTTATCTGTCCAAGCAGGAAAATAGGATTCTTTTGGTTCCTCTGAGACTATGAGAGGGACTGGAATGGAATCAACAGCGGTATGAATGATAGCTTGATAAGCTACTTTCGTTGCTGATAAGGGCACTTCAGGTTCATGGTGGGAAGGAAGAACCCAAGGATCTGTTCTATCAACAACCACTGCTATAGACTTCCCTACACTAGTAGAACCTGTATAAATAATCAGAGCTAGAATATCAAATGTGACCATCAATGATGCATACATTCCAACCCCTAAGCTCTCTGAAGCAGGTCTAACCTAATCAACCAATGGTATGGTTGACTCGTTAGTTTCTATGCGGCCTTTTCGAGTAAAACTGAGTTGGTCTACAGTAACCAAGTTCCCTTCATGTGGAAACACTACCACCCAAAAAACTACCAATGCATTAGCTGACATGGTGTAAGTCCAACTTCTCCCCAAGAGCAATTTATAATATAAAGGTGCATCAATCACCTCTACCTCAACAAACACTACTTTCCATGCCAACTTAATTTCAAAATCCGTTAGGATACCATGTGGACAAAATGATGTTCCGTGAAAGCAGTAAGTAGGGTGTTCGATGGAACTAGCTCTAGAGATCCAAGAGCTTTCCAACAAGACAGGGACATGACACATGTAGAAGCACCCTCGTCGACAACTACCCTTCCAATGGTCTTTCCACCATGTATGAAATCTATCGATAAGGCAACATGATATGGTAGGCAAATTTTGACATTAGACAAATTAAATTTTTCCATGAGACTCGATGAGTCCATACTGCCTAAGGCTGCTAAGAGTGCATCCCACTGGGCGGGACAACTCTGTAACACCTCTAAAGCCGACATTGCACAAGGAGTCTGGGCTAAGTCTTCAACTATAGAGTAGTTTTCTACATCCCTAGCATTAGGATTGTGCAAGGTTTTCTTAAAGACACCTCTCGGTATCTTGGGCATAATTCGGCAGGCTTCTCAATCGTGAGAGGGTTATAAGTTTGACCTATTGACTTACCCTTCTCTAAGGTCTCTTTTTCATAGTTCTTGTTTCTGGTCTATAGTAAAGTCTCGGATCGAACCATGTTGATATAATTGGGGTCAGGAGCATTTGGGGTGCCCCCTGCTGCATTTGAAGCTGAAGCAGAATTCTATCCTTGGGCAAAAGGATCGTTCAGGACAACCGGTTGTTGGCCTTTTAACAACTTCTGAGCTTGTTCTATAAGGGGACATAGATGGGTCAGGTGATCTTCATGGCCAAACTTACATGGGAATTTCACCTTCTTCTTTTCATTTTTCCCCCCATCAGCATTGTTTGTGGGTTTTTGCTTGTTTTGGTTTCCCTCACCCTTTTTTCCTTTCTTCTTTTTCCCACCGGGTTGCTGATTTCCCTTCTGAGAGGTTTGTGCAGAAACATTTTCATTTTGGGGTGAGAGGGTAGCCTTTGCTGCCTCCGTCGTAGAATGTTTGACAAACAACTGATGGATTTGTTTAGCCAAAGATTCTACAGTGGGAGAATTCACAGAACCACCACACCATCGGCATGGGGTCCATGCTTAGGTTTCTCTACATTGTGCGTTGGCCTCGCTCCCTCGGGGATAATCTCATATAAAATCCCAAACTGAGAATATATCAAATCTAGCTGTTGGGCCCTGAGTAGATACATCCTTAGATACATCGTTGGTCACTCCCGAAGTAGATACATCCTTAGATATATATGGCAATAGGGATTTAAGGAACCATTCTAATAAGAAATCAGGAGGAATAGTGGCTTTGCTAAGGCTCTTCCGTCTTCTCCACTCTTGGATGTGATCCGAAATATGAGTGGCATTAGAGGAAATTTGGGGTCTAAAATGGGCCTCCTAAGGAAAATAATTAAAAAAACCACATCACATTACAAATATGCCATGTCAGATTAAATCTAATGAAAGTCAACCTAAATCGTCTCATTAATGGTAGTTGACAACTATATTGAGTTAGTGTAGAGTTAAGAGATATTGATTAAAAATATTAATGAAATATTTAGATTCTTGTGCACACATAATAAACGATAGGAAACTTTTGAATTTTATATTATTATATTTTTAAATGAATATACCACTACTTTTTATATATTTAATAAATGTAAAACTCAAATATATTCATTTATAATGAAAAATATTATTATAATAGTATTAAAAAAATAAAACTAAAATCACTATTATTTTTTAATATAAATTTTATATTAATTCATATAAAAAATATTACATCACATAAAAAAAAACACTAAACTATGTATATTCATATTATTTTTTATATTAATATAACCAAAATTTGTGGTTTAATGGATAGATAGGTAAGAGAGAAAAAAAGAAAAATCAAATTTTATTATAATTTTAGTAACATTAAAAATAGTTTTTATTTTTTATTTTATTAGTATTTAAATGTTTTATTTATTTTTGGATGTAATAATTAAATATATTTATTTTTTTAATATTATTAAATAATATTAAAAATACTCAAAATCTTTTATTTATTATTTCAAGATAAGTCTTTAAAATTAAATATTATTTAGTTTTTTTTTTAAATTGATTAATAAATGTTTTTAGTATTTCAAAATGCTTCCACTACAATTTTAACTAATGCGAAGGTTATGTTTTAGAGGAGTTGGAAGTAGTGATCAAATAAAATATTCTATATTTATTAGTTAAAGTTTATTTATCTTATTTCGGGGTGATCTTTTCAACAACTTAACCAAGGTGAGGTTGATATGGAGTTAGCTATTGTCAAATAAAAATATGACACATAAGCATTATGTGTCCAACTCAACCATAATGGTTGACCAAAGATATTGAAATTCTATTGGTTTAAAAATTCAACTCAATCCAGCTCATCCATGGCACAGTTTTTTATAAGGCCCATTTTAGACCCAAATTTCCTCTAACTTGCCCTGCTGGAAGGTAGACAACAAGTCTGTCCCGAAATCATATCGGACAGGAAGTTGGAAGTGACTAAGGAATACATTAGCCAAGTCCCAAAAACTATTAAACGTAGCAGAAGGCAATTCAATATACAATTTTGTTGCAGTACTTGTTAAAGTTCTTTGGAACAACCTCAACCGAACTGAATTTTCATTCAGTGAGTTGGAAGAGCACCACAAATGGAAAGTGGTGACATGAGCTCCTGGATCATCACCAACTTTTCCTTCGAATTTTGGGATATCCGAGGGTAGCTTCGTAGGAACGGGTGACCAGGAGGAGTTATGTCTCACCAGGTCATTCATTAGTTTCGACAAATCTGACAAATTTAACGTTTCCAGGAAATGGAGCTTGGGTCTAACCGGAGCACTAAAATTACCATCTTGGGGATTAGAGGGACTTGCCCTCATATTCCCATATGTGAAGGTGGGGTTACCCCCTGTTGCCGGTTGCGAAGTGGTTGGGCTGCTTTGGAAAGGATTCCATCCATAAGCCAACAGATTTTTTATGTGCGATGCAATATATGAGGTTCTAGCTGCCCCAGTTGAAGCTGGGGTTTGGAATACAGGAGCAGGTATCCCTCCGCTGAAAATTGAAAAAGGAGAGCTCATGAATGGAGATAAGACCAGAGTTTGAAAACCTTGACCATAAGGATTAGGGTTTCTGAACTGCACCCCTACATATGCGGGTGTTGGGCCTACGTATGGAGTGGATGGGGGAATGTGCCCCCCATTCCAAGGAAAACCCTAGACAAAAGCCAAGGATCCTATAGGACCACTCTGAGTAGTGTGTGCAAAGGAAGTAGGGACTGTAGGTACACTAGGAATCCCAGTGACCATACCACCAGAAGCACCTGCTAAACTTGTGGGATCCGGTGGTTGAAACACTCAGCTAGCTGGATTTAACAGTGCAGTAGGTATACTTGTTCTAGGGGTACCTACCGGGGGAGGTGGCACCCCTTAAGTTGGAATGGCTGAGGTGGAAGTAAAAGAACTTTCTCATGCAGTAGACATTATTCTACCCAAAGGGACACCAATCACAGGTGGATTGAAAGGACGATCCTGAACGATCACCGTATCGTTTAAGTCAGTTAGAGGTGAATTAAAATTCTTTGCAGACTCATCAACCTACAAGTCTTCTATCTCAACTGTGTTTAAATTAACAAGGTTTTCCCTAAGTTCTGGTTCACCTAGAACTTCACTAACTCCTATCGGTTTGAAAGAACCGTCCATGTCCAATCTCCACCTTTGAGGGGGAGGTGGAGGTTCCAATGTGATGAGCGAAGGAAGGTTTTGCAACATTTGTGACCTTCTGACAGATTGGTCCTCCACGATTGTAAATTTGAATCTTCACACCCTAAGGTCGGCTAAACACACAGAAAAACCACAGAGCAATCACTACAAAATTTCCTAAAGTCTCAACAATCACAAGGGGTATAAGATATGCTTTCCTAAAGAAAGTTGAGAGACAGTTTCTTAGTGTCCTTGAAGAGTTCTTAGGCATAAGTAGAGGAATCACCCACCGCCATCCTACACTTTCAACAAAGGTTATCTCTCAAGCCCGTCCAAGGTGAATCAGAAATAGCCTTCCGGTTTACCTGTGTATAAACCCTAGATGTCCAAGAGACTAGAGGCTACCTTAACTATATCAACAGTTTGGGGGGACAGTTGCAAGCCTGATTCGTACGCATGGGAAGGGTAGCAAATCCTAAAAATTTGTCTAGGACAGAATCCCCAGATGCATAAAAAACTTGGTCTACGTTTTGACAAGGAATCGGAGGGTTATTTCCTCAGTCCAATTCCTCCACGCAGCCTCGTGCTTAACTCTCGTTTGAGAGGAGCTTCCCAAATGCTATCAACACAGAGAAGGATTTACCTATCGATTGGCCAACTACGTCTGAATTAAGTACTTGTGGGGAGTTTACACTTCCTATCCCACAGGTCTAGCCTAAGCTAGTAGGTGTATGACCCTATAAAACAAAACTTACTAATAAATTTTAAATTGTAGCGTTCATTTTAAGGGTTGTTCTTAGTGAGAGGGCAAGTGGCTTGAATGACTTGATATTATAGACTCGATAAGAAAAGTAAAAAAGGTGTATAAAATGAATTCCAACACAAATTATAACTACTTAAAGCAAGTTTTTTTTTTTGGTTGTAAATATGAACTAATGAAATTGCAACTAGGAAAGAGAAAACTAAGACTTATTTTTGTAATTTTTGAGATTTTATTCAAAAACCGAAAATAAAACTACAATATGCATTTCAAATGCAAATGTTTCCAATGCTTTTCTTTTCACTTTTCAAACTCTTCAAAAATTACTATGCAGCTAAATGCAAAAATTGTTGAGTATGCTTGAATAATCAGACTATATAAAGCAATCAAAATGAAGTATAACAGACTTATAAGAACCAAAGATCAAGCACCTAAGGAAGAAACTTGGCGAACAACTAGCTTGGGAAGACACAATGAATGAAATCCACTGAAATCAATAAAATGCAAGTGACAAACCGAAACTACTTGAAAATAGCACGGGGTACACGGTATCTAGAACCCTGATCACTGATTTAGATACACAGCACTTGGACCTATCACCCACCAGGATAATCCACCTCAGATTGCTAAAAAGAAAGAAAATCCAAACCACAAAAAACTCAAGGGCTTACTGAAAATCACGAAGTATGGTTGATAGGGCTTTCAAAGCTACAGTGAAATGCCAGTACTAGAAGACCACAAAGCAAGGAAAAATCCAAAAAGGACAGAGATTAGCAACCCTACCCAAAATTTTGTTGCTAAGGAATGTACGTGACTATCTACTTGAGCAACCCGTGTACTGTATGCAACTGTTCAATATAGCAACCCGCGTATACAAGCCTCTGTATGCGACTGTGTAGCATAACAACCCGCGTACATTAGAAAAAAAATTCAAAAAAGAAAAAATTATAAAGGTCTATAAAACACTACTGCAAGTCCAAACCAAGACATAAAACCACACACTGAATCAAAGCAAATACTAGGCAAGGATCTACAAGACTAACCCACAACAGGCTGGACTCCCTAGTGGAGTCGCTAGTTCTGTTGTTCAGGATTAAGCACCCTTGTAACCTAGGGTCTTGGGTTACCAACTTACTACTAACCTTGAAGACAATCAGCTTTAATAGAGAATAGAAAGGAAATAGGAAGAAAGTCTTGACTTACCCTATTACCGACGGTTGATCCAAGCTTGATCTTCTTCCGTTCCTCTTCTCTCCAAAGCTTCCAGGGATGCACCTCCTTCACCTGTAAAGAGAAAATTCTCCAAGTACTATATTATACATGTATATATAAGAGGTTAGATAAACAATATATCCAGTACATAATCAAGAATATTCATTAACCATGATACATGAAAGAGACTCAACACAATGTTGGAAGAAGAATTCTCTTTATTAACAATCAGTGAATGAGATAAGAGTACAACCCAGCTTCTGAGACAAGGACTCCTCTGCAACCAAAGGACTCTGATTTCTGCTGCTCCAATAATTCTGAAGATATACCGCCAGCATAACTTTGCTCTCCAATCTTGATTGATTAATGCCCTCCCCGAGGCCTCTATTTATACTTTGGTAAATAGAGTGGTTTCGAAGGTTGAGGAGGTTGAAACAATTAGGATAATTAATGATTAGGGCCCAACTAATCTCCATTAATTGTGTTTTATATTTTTAATGTCGAATCAAGATGTACGCGACTATTAATATAGGCAACCCGCATATGACACGCGAGTTGCTTAAAGAAAACCTGCATACACTGATGTACGCGAGTTGCAATGTAGATAGTCGCATACAGTACGTGAGTTGTCAATGGAAATAGTCATGTACGTACGCGAGTTGCAATGGAGATAGTCGCGTACGCAACTCAACACTTAGAAAAATAATATGGCAAGCTAGTTCAAGTGTAAATGCATCCCAATTCATGCCCATCTATAGTGTTTTAGCAAACTTCAATCCTAAGATGTCCTTTTGTGTACCAACATAAGGAATGTTGGCACTCGGACGGAGATGTGCCATTTGGGTTGATAACAAGTGTGTAAGAACTACAATCATATGTAGAAAGTGTAATGTTGGATGATATATGATGCAAGGATTGGATAGTAGATATGATCGTTTTATGTAATGTACTAAGTGGGAAGGTATTGTTGTGTGAATACTCAAGAGTGCATTAGAACCTATCATATAGAAAGAGGTATGATCACAAGAGAAACAAAAGAAGCACTATGAATATGATATGATTCCAAGATTTCAAAATGAGAAGTCACTCACTGTGTTGAGAAGATTCCAACACTGTCCGACATCTACAAGAATGTTGAATATTGTGCTCAAGTGAGGAAATAATTTTTGATCTAAGTCTAGATAAGAAGTCTCAGGAAGACAATGAACCTAAGAATTGAATTGTTGATATGTTACTGAAATAAAGTGTTGATGTATAAATGTCTTGAAAGAATAAGGAGTGTGTGAAGAATGTTTGTCTATTCCAGGAAAGTCAGATAGCGCAGAGATTGAATGCATAATGTTTGTATAGGCATGAATTACATGCAGATTGGTAGTGTGAAAAGAAAAGAAAGTAAGGTCATAATATATGTATGAAGGGATATGCTTAATATATAGATACCGGAAGAGGCATTAGAACTTTATATAGAGGTTGGTTATGAGAAGATGAAAAATACATGTAGAATAATTTGGAACCGAGATGACCGTGTACATAAATATGGAACAAGGCTTGAGGATTGTGGTAGAGTAGAGAGAATTTTGTTGACTAAGGTATGACAAAGGATTTTATGCAGAAGTAAATAAACACATTTACCCTAGGGTGGCAGGGTGGTGCAAGGTAGGGAGTTGGTGATACCTTTTAGTTGGTTTTGAAGAATCAATGGGGTTGGTTCCTCCTTTCAGTTAGTGTTGAAGAAACTTGGGAGTTGGTGTTTCATTTTAATCGGTGTTGTAGAATCTAGGAGGTTGGTTCCTCCTTCAAGTTGTTGCTTGCTGGGAGATTTGTGTCTCCAACATATCGGTGTTTGAAAATAATTGTTTATTGAAAGAACATATTTTAGTGGTTTTCTCCCTTATTGCATTTCCACATAAAATATTTTTGTATTATGCATTATTTTTTATTGTTTAGTATGATTGATAATGTGACATGGTTAAATTGAATTGATAATGCAATAAAAGTAAAAATATGTCCTATATTGATTCATCTCCTCACAGTATAGTTGAATATTCCACCGGGGTCAAGGATATTATTATCTAGGAAGATGATCTAGAGGTACAAGTGTATTAATTCATTGATATAATTGGAATGAAATTAGATAATTTTCCATTTGTTGTCCATTTCCCCGACATCCCTGATGATCATTCTTCCAAGTTAATACACATGGTACTGAAATTGTATAGATCCGATTATGAAATAGAAAGAACGAATGCGCAAACCAGATAGATAATTTGTTTAACTCAAAACCATAGAATGGTGATAATATGATTGGTCCAATGATTAATGACATTTCCTATGGAGGTTATTATGTGGGTATTGATTATAATTATTATACTTCCGAAAATTGAACCAGTTGGTCTGAAAGCACTTCAATTTCATGTGGTTTGGTATAGAGAAATCTTCGCTGGTGCTCATAGATGTTCCACCATATGGTTTTTCCTCATTCACCATCAATTGCGGGGAAGGGAAAATTTAAAATAAAGGACCAAAGGTTCACATTTCAAGTCTCGAGACACCTCTTAGAAACTTATTACTCTTTCGTTTGATCTATTTGCTAATTTTTATATAATGAAAAATTAACTTAGAAGTTGTGGAACACTCTTTAAACCCTTGAGGGAGTGATAGAGGAAGAAGGTATGATTTTATATAACCTTCCTAAAAGGAATACTAAAATAAAAAGGTCAAGAAAGAAAAGAATTGGGTAATAATTATGGCTAGATGCAATAGTAGATGGATATAACATTAAGGATGTCATGCTAGATTTTGGGTTAGATGTTAATATCCTTCCTAAGAAACCATGGTAGGCCATGGGATGCTCCCGATTGGCCTATTATTCTATCTACTTGTGCATGGAAAATCAATATGGGATCTTTTCTTTTTTGGAATATTGGAAAATGCAGAGGTTGATTTGACTAAGTAAAGTCTTCAACATAATTTTAGATGAATGAGATAATGTACAAGACGAACCCATATTTGGCATTGTTTGGGTTATATTGGGATTTTGAGAACTATGATATCCTTAATCTAAATAATGAAACCATGAATTTTAAAGATGATTTAATGAGGGTCACCCAACCTTTAGAACCTTATCAAGGACCTCAATACACTAAGAATGTTAGTGATAATATGGAGAGAGATGTCCTAGATCAAATATACAACCTCACTATAGGAAAAATGAAATATTATCCTACAATAGATGGTTCAGTAAGTTGGAGAAGCATTCAATCTTTTGATAGTGATTTATAAGAGGTTTTGAATGAATGGAATAACACGAGACATGAAATTTCGTCCTGATGTTACACAACTATTAAGTATATCAAGTGGATTGAAGTCAAGGTTCAATACCCTCCAATCTATAACGAGGTCTTATATCTTAATGAATCCTTCACATAAATGAACAATAGAGTTTTGGATTAATAGAGAATCCATATAATAAATTTTTCAATTTTAGGCCCTCTTGCAAGATATTGGGTTTATTATGAGGAGAATATTCATTCTCGGTCATTGATATAGAAAACTATGGTACACAGTTTTGTTCTGTGATTATCTATGAATGTTTAAATATTTCAAGAAAAGTACCTCAAGAGTATATGGATATGTAGGTCTATAATAGTGACACTAAACCTTTTTTTATTTATGGTGAACTACACACAACATTGGCATAGAGAGGGACTGCGGTCTAACCTATAGATCCATAAGTTTATTCATTGTCTAATACCTACAACCCAAACTTGGTACTTGCATGAGGAGACCTAGAGGTAGATGAATTTTCTTTTGTTAGAAAGTATGAACTAGTTACAATTCCTATAAATATGATTAAGGAGGCCATGTTCACTAATAGGTTGCAGAATGCAAGTAACCCTCAGGTTTTTCCTTTGCGTTAAGAATTGCTTCAACTACAAGCTCTTATTCATTAGTTATAAGTGACCCTTTGTTGCTAAAATATTTACCTAGATGATCCCGATATATATGATTGGAGCGCTTGATACACTAATCATTTAAAGAGATTGAGGGTTCCAGGATTGTGCAGGAAACAAAGCAAGAAACCATTAATCCTTCTAACATGCAACCCCAAAACTTGTGGAAACTTAATATTGAGATAGTTGAAAATCCTAAAATGGCCTCCATAGGTGATTATTGTGATGACCAAACTATATCAATGATTGTTTTTATTTTCAAGGAAAATGAGCACTTGTTTCCACAAATTTTCATTGAACTGAAAGGGATTCAAAGGAAATTGGGAGAGATGAAAATTTCCCTCAAATTGTATGCTAAAACTGTCTAGAACCATCAATATAAACTCAATCATTGATTTAAATAAAAGGTGAAAAGGGAAATTGACCACATAATGGCAGTTGGATTGATTTTTTTAGTGGATGAGTTAGAATATAAGAGATGGTCCAATATATCCACATGATCCATTTATGTTTGAATTAGTTTTAACCTCCAAAATATTTTGTTTTTTGTGTATCACTTAATAAAAATCATAAAATTTTCACAATTAAGAAAATGATTTTAAAATAACTTACCAATAGCACTGAGTGCATTCTCAGGAGGCGCCATCATGTCAGGATCCCTGTTAAAATATATCCCTGCATAAGGATAGTCATCAATAGAAATGACTTGGATCTCACACCAGGTGAAGAAGTCATCCTCATAAGTTCTAGGATCTCTCCCTCCTCCCAATCGTAGAGTAAGTCATGTTCATCGACTCATGGCAGGCTCTCATAGAGATCTTGGCTCTACATATACTTGCAAGATCATGGTAGGAACTCACTCAAAGAAGAAATAAGAATGTGTGATCTACATCTTTCTGATCTTGAAATCTATCATTTGGGATTTCATACATCCCAATAAACCAATTATGTAGTCATACACTATAGTTTGTAAACATTGTACTGCATAAAACATTTGTGGTTTTGATGTGTGGTGGAGTTTTCTTGATCCCATAACATGAGCAAAATTTGTCACTATGATTTTTAGGCTGATATCCTTGATGTATTTGATAGTCATATGTGTACCTATCTTTTGAGTTTCGACTGTGTAGTACACCACCACATAGTCCTCTATGGTCATGCCTCGAGTTGCATGGAGAGAGTGATACATTGGGGACCTCCGAGGGGAGGTAAGTGATGATCCGACGGTACATGATACACTCTCCAGTTGTGGATTGTGGAAGTTCTTCCAGATCCCACTGATGCATTCAAAAAAAATGTTGTTGGACAAGCTTGTGATCTACTGTGACCAGGAGGTAGAGTGCTTCATTATCCAGGGTGAGCGATTGGAGATCACCATCCGTGATGTATACTTTTTGACATGCCTCCCAATACTGGGAGTGATCGGTGACACAACACTGAATATCCCAAGGGGGGTGTCTATGGATGACTTAAGTGATAGGAATTTCTATGCCTCAACATCTATGCATGTCATACCTACTGGTGTGCGACATCGAGAGTCTACGGACTCAAGCATTGGCAGCGATGGTGCTACACATACTAGGATCGATTGGACCGCACAAGATCTCAGGTGGTAAGTTCCTGATGGTGGAGAGTATACTGAGGGGAACCTACTATGGGTGGGCCCAGATGTTCTTGACTATGGTTCGATGTGGGTTGAACCGTGCTAGCTCGATGGGAGGCGAATTCTGTTTCCCTTTCTTCTTGTGCTCATTTTTCTTTAAGCGACTTCCTATTCTCCAAATTCATCTAGAGGTGCATGAGGGGGGACCTCACTAGCCTCAAATGATGAGGTGGTGAGAGATGATGATTCGAGCAGGAGGAGGCTTGGTGGGTCGCTTCTTCACCCGGGATATTTTTTCACAGCGATGACATCTTCTAGTCCTCATAGAGGACTATCCATATTGTTAGAATAATCAACCCATAGTTAGCTACCTTAGACATTAATTAATCCATTTTTGTCTTATTTGCCTGGTTTCCAATATTCCACTCTATGCAAGTTGTGTTCCACATGTACTAGAAGTCAAACTTGCTAAAACTGAGTCATGGAGTGCTTGGGAAACCTCCTGGAATCCATATTTAGCATATCTGCTTTATTCCAGATCCTCCCTAGTGCATGTCTGCTTTTTCTGTTTTATTGCCTGCTTTACTAAGTTTTATGGCAAAAGGGAAAGTAAGACTAGGTGTAGTTGACTTGTTTTTTTGCCCTCATCATCCTCCATTATTTTCTTCTAATAAAAGCATGTATGAGTTGTTTTTCCATCACCTATTAGCTTTCCTACTTTGCTTTGCCAATTCGTGAGCTCCTAGGCAGATTTGGAATTTGCTTTATGCACCTATGGGGGATTTGACTAGATTTAGTAAGCCCGCTTTTGACTATTTTGAATGAAATCCTTATTCATTCAAATATCTCATGTAATTATTTATTGCAGTAGCCTATGAATTCATATGGTTGGATATTGTACACTTATTCAATATAGATTAGTGTTATGCTCCAATTTCAATCTCCTTTGTGTGTAAATTTGCATGTTTGATTAGTAATTTTGTGAGTGCAATTGATCTATCACATGGGTTCAATTTCCACACATATGCTGGGATGGATTACTGGGGATACCCAGAGATGCCTCGACCTCTGGGTAGGGTTTGGGGACCTGATGGTACGTATACATGATTCTTTTGTGGTTGCATTCACATATATTTTACTAGCTTAGTGGTATCTAGAACATGTGTGTGATAGATACCGATGGCATATTGTGTGCATGTGCAGACGTGGGGCCACGCACTCCAATAGTATACCAAAGACATAGGGGCAGGGTGGAGGGTTTAGATCCACCCACTCACGGATAGAGGATATGCCAAACTAATACACTGGACTCAATGCGACTCGATGTTGAGCGCTTATTGGAGGGGATCATCAACAACGAATGACAATACCTTGACGAGGATCACAGTTGCTGCTGAGTATGTCAAAGCAACAGCACAGGGTGACGTGCCTATGGAGTAGGAGGAGAGATCCGATGAAGAGGAAGACTCAGAGGAGGACACCGATTTTGAGGAGGATGAATCTGACTAGAAGCTGGTGATGTTGCCCCCAATGCATTGGTGCATGGGGATTTTTGTATGATATGTATGATCAACCGAGAAATCCGATGGAGCTTCTCATTTTTTATTGAACACTATGATATATATATATATATATGCACGTGGATGCACCTTTTTATGTGTTTTTATGAGTCTCTTTTATGATTATGATGATGCCTATATGATGTATATGACATATGTATGCATGACTATATGAGGATGCATGATGCAGTTGATTTTCTATATGCGATGATTAATGTGCCACTCTAGAACATCATTAACCATTTGATCTACTACACTATTGAGACTTCTAGGAACATGCATGGATGAAATGGATTCAAAATGTCTAACTAAGTGTCTAGTGCAAAGGAACTTTCTAAAGAGACAAGGATAACGTACCATGTAGCTGTTATTCAATTGGGAGACAAGAAGATGGGAGTCTAAGAATACATCAAGGCGATGAACACCCAAGTGGAGGGCAGTGGTTAGGAGATCCATGACACCGTCATACGCATCCTGGTTGTTGTAGCAACACCAACACACATTTTGTCGATATGGATCAACTCATGTGATGAGGAATAAATAACCCACTCAGCCGAGGCGAGATTAGGAGACCATATACTTGCTCCATCAGTGAAACCAACGTAGCGAGGTGAGGTAGGATCCAGCTGGAACAATCAAGGAAACACACTATGAGACTCGTGACAAGAACGATGCAAAACAAAAAATAAAAATTATGACACAAAGGTACTCATGGTGGTTGACTTTAGGCATAGAACCTCTTGAGGTAAATCCTATTGCGAGGATTCTTCAAAAGGTGGTCGTCTAATTCAACAATGATGTATGCCCCCTTGCTGAGACATCGATGGATGACATATGGCCCAAACCATATGGAATCAAACTTCAATTTTCCTAACTTATCATTGGATTGGTCGTACAAGAGGACGAGGTCCCCCTCGCTAAAGGTGCATGGATGGACATGGGAGTCAAAAATAGGACTTCGACTGAGTCTTGGATGCTTCAATCGTTTGGAGAGAAGCACGACGGTCCTCATTGATATGTTCAAGCATAAGTAGGCATTTTTCTAACGGGGAGGTATCAAGTATAATTTTGATGACAAGACAGAGTGACAAAATCTAGCATTCAATGGGAAGAACCGATTCCACACCATGGATTAAGTGAAATGGGGTAAAACCGGTGATGGTTTTTGTCGATGTTCGGTAATCCTAGAGGGTGGAAAATAGCAAGTAGTTCCAGTTGGATTTGTATCTGTCCATCATTTGTTGGAACATGGTTTTGAGGATCTTGTTGACAACCTCAACTTGGCCATTTCCCTGAGGATAATAAGCGAAGGAATACTGGTGTTCAAACTTCAACATGGATGAGATATCTATCCAAACAACATTTTCAAAATGAGAACCGTGGTCTGAGACTAACTATTGGGGGACACCAAAACGAGTGATGGCATGGTTAAAAAAGAACTATGCCTCAGTATCAGCGTTACGGTTGAATGTAGACATGGCCCCATCCCATTTTGTGAAATAATCAACACAATGATGTATTTGTAGCCGTCCACCGAGGGAGGATAGCAGGTCATGAAGTCAATCTCCCATTTATAGAAGGAAACGACTATGACGACAGGATGTAATGACATGAGAGTTGTCCTTTCTTTTGGATCAAAGAGCTGGAAGTTGCGGCAATGTTTAACTGCATGGATGCAATTGACAAATATGGTGGGCTATAAATAATTGGTGCAGAGCATATTTTTGGCAATGGCCAAACCAAAGAGGTGTCCACCTCAGGATCCACTATGACAGTCATTTAGTACTTTTTCAGCTTCATCATGGGTGAGGAAATGATGCAATATAGTATCGACATCACGACGGTACAAGACATCACCAATGAGGAGTAATGTAAAGGGGACAAAAAATTTCTAACTAACATAATAAATCACGTGCTCTTGATGAGAATCGTATTCTTGGAATAAGAATCCAACTATAGCATTTTCAGATGCCGACACGTAGAGGATAAACTCCTTGGTGAAGCCAAGAGGAGACAACAACGGAGCAGAAGTCAGAGCTTGTTTCAATGCATCAAAAGCTCCTTGCGCATGATCCTCGGCATACAAAAGGAATGTTGGTATGGATAAAGCGTAAGAACCCATGGAATTTTTTTGTATAGTTTGAAATAAAACAATGAAGGAAGTTGTCCTTGCCTTGGAGGCTCTGTAATTGGCGCATAGTACATGGTGGGGGAAGATTCAGGATGGATTGAACCTTCAGAGGATCCACTGCAATCCCTTTATGAGACACGATGAACCCTAGTAAGAGACCAGTTGGGAC
This sequence comes from Pseudotsuga menziesii, assembly GCA_001517045.1. NCBI lineage: Eukaryota > Viridiplantae > Streptophyta > Pinopsida > Pinales > Pinaceae > Pseudotsuga > Pseudotsuga menziesii. The sequence continues at coordinate 584,642 of LPNX010029201.1, read as the reverse complement.
ACAAAACATACACTTGAGGGGGTTCAAGTGGACGTTGTATTTGAGACATCACAGGAAGACTTGTCTTAATTCATCCAAATGTTGAGAACGCTTCCGATATCGAGCTGTGAGGTCATATAGATAGACCAAGATAATGTGAATGAGTTTGTGGAAGAAAAAGGTCATGGCCCACTGAAAAAATGCCTCCAACATTTTTAAGGCCAAATGACATAACACGACATGCAAACGTTCCCATGGGGTAGTGAAAGCGGTTTTGTACTGATCCTATTTCCGGATTTGAATTTGGTTATAACCTGGAAAACCATCCATGAAGGAAAAGACTTCATGGTTGGTACATGAATCAATATCTGGTCAATGAACAGAGTGGGGAAGTTGTCTTTGGGACATGACAAATTTAATTCACGAAAGTCAGTACAAACGCGAATGATACCTTGTTTTTTGTTGACAGGAACAGGATTGGAAACCTAAGTGGTATAGTATGCAATGGGGTATATGAAACCTACTTTACGCTGTTTATCTATCTCATATTTGTCGACGAGAGACTTTGATGGGTGAATGGGTCATTACTTTTGGTGAATGGGTGGAACCTTAGGCCATGTGTCAATATGATGTTCGAAGATAGATGGATCAGGCCTAGGCATCTCGGCATATAACCAAGAGAAAATATCATGAAACTCTTGAAAAAGTGCTTTGTATGAAAAGACTTCTTCAGAGGAGAAAGACGATCCGAGTGTAAAATATTCAACTACCCCAGGTGTGCTTGATATATTGACCTTGATGGTTGGTGAAATGTTAGCCATGTTACCTTCTTCAAAGGCATCGGGTGCCAGAATGGGGTTCTTAAACCAGTCGACACTTCCACGAATGAAGTCTTTTGCTTCAACAAAATATTGGTCCAACGATGAAGAAGACTCATCAGGGATGAAATAGGAGTGATGGTGCATATCATCCCAAGTATACTTAGGATTTGAAAGAGGTTCAAGAATCCCCTTGTCACTGTGAAAGTATCACGCGGATAGATCAGATGGATCTTCCACAACCGCGGATATGGAAGGACTACTGGAACTGGAGATTGTGTAAATGGTGTTATTGGTTTTCGAGGAAGAGGCCGAAGGGTGGATATCCTCAAGGAAAGTAATGTTAGACTCATGGGAGTGCGTGCGAAGGTCACTAAGGAGAGATCGGTACTCAAGAAAGTTTGGGAAATGGTGCGAATAATGACCATATTGGCCACAAATTTCACATGGGTGGTTGGTTCGCAACGACTTGTTCTTGACCGCAGGTAAAGCTAGAACATTAAAAACTAGGATGTTGTTATTCTCATCTACAGTTCACATGTGGTTGAAAAGGAGAGATAAATCAGAATAATGATGCATCGCATGGCCTTGGACATTGCATAAATCACATGTAGGAGCAGGACATGGTTTTGTCGTCACTTTGGTCACCTTGCCCCCACCCTTATTCGGAGGAGGGGAAGGAGTAGGGACAGGAGTAGTCTTTGGTGTACTAGGAGGTGGGTGCGACATCATCTCAATAGGTTGGATAGGAGTCAACACAACTTGGGGAGTCAGGGGTGGGGTAGGTGGATCGAGGTACCACACAGGAATACCCAAAGTGAAACCAGGAAAGTTGAGAGTAGCCATGACAGGCTTGCTCATAATGTCGGAAGGTGGAAAAAGGAATGGAATCATGTGGACAGGGAATGAACCCCAATTATTCCCCAAGCATTATGGTTGGGGTTGCAACTAAGGTTGCGAGGAGGTCAAAATGCTATTGGATGTGATAGTGCACACATCTGATATATCAGTCGACAAAGGAGGAGGTGGTAAGGAAAAAAATGTGTTCATCATAGGAGCGTTGGAAAACAAGCCTAGGCCAACGACAGAAAGGGATGGTATGGAAACAATGTCAATAATAGTGTCGATAGTGGGAAGGACATGTTCCTATGTGGGCGGACCGCTCAGATCATAGTACATCAGTTTTTTGATGGTCATGATCTTCCCATCATGAGGGAGCATCAAGAGTAGAAAGACAGTAGAGGAAATGACTTGTATTGCATACATATAAATACATCCTAGGAGGAGGTTGTAATCGAGTTAGGAGTTGACAACATCAATGACAATCAGCATTATTTTGCTGGCTAACTCAACAAGTACATTTGTGAGGACACATTAGGGTTGAGCACAGCGGCCATCATAGGCGCGAAGGGTGGTGGAAGAAGGTTGGAGGGCTAGGGATCCATTTTTTTTCCAAATAAAGGTTAACATAACACAGGTGGATTCCCCATCATAAATGATGCACCAATGAATAACCAAATTCCAAATCGTGACCGAAACTTGGAAGGAAATGGATGATGGCATCCGAGGTTCTCCTTGATCCAGTTCAAAGGTGATGAACCTAGAATCATAGGGATCGATGGAACCTAACATGGATAACAATGCTTTGCGTTGCAATGGATAGGTTTTGAGCACTTCTATAGCATACATGGTCATGCGAGACTGGTCCAAGTCGTCAACAATATTGTAGTTGAGCACAGCTTTGGTAGTGGCATTGTGCGTGATACCACACAAAGGGAACCACGGGACTTTGGAAGTCCCATAAGGAGTGGTGGAGGTAGAAGTTGCAGAGGGGTCAACAGTTTATGTGGTGGAACCATACTGGTTTTGTCGATTCTGGAGGTTGACATCATACGATAACTTCATGAGGTGGTGGAAACCAGGATCAATGGGTTGAGCTACAGAAGTGGTTGCAGGAATTTGTGGGGGCAAGGGATGGGTTGCAACCATTCCTTGGTGTGGTAGGAGGTTTTGGAGCACCATAGGTGGAGGACCTGGTGGTGATGAGTTTGGATGAGCTGGAGAAACCACGTTGGGGTAACATTGACTATCGTTTTGGAGTAAGTGGTGGGCATGAGTAAAGTGAGGAAACTGATGGGTATAATGGTCGTAAGTGTTACAGATGGCACATAGATAATTAGTCCAAAATTGTGGGTTCTTCCCAGGTCTAGCAAGACATTGGGGATTTTGTGAAGGGGGTTTAGATATGTTATTATTTGGCGGGTGGGCTTGTTGGCCACCTCCTTGAGTCTGGTTCTTTCCCTAATTCCTACCTCTCTTATTTCTCCCCTTTCCTTGTTGTTTATTGGGGGCGGGTTGGTTAGAGGGGTTTTGTTGTGTGTAGACTTGTCCCGCAGGAGTAGGAGGATTTGGGGTCGGAGTCGGAGTAGGTTGGACAAGTGGTGGATAATATGTAGGAGTAGTTGGTGGGGCTACAAAGACAGCAGTTTGGCCAATACATGAGTGTGCCATAAAATTTGTTATGTGAACATGAGGGGATGGTGCGGGAGGTGCATCGGAAGGTGTGGCTACGAACTGAGTCGTTACACATGAATAATCAATGGTATAAGCCTGATTCGACAACACTAGAGGTGTGACTAGAATTTGGAGGAATCGCAAGAGAGACCAAATAAAAGTGAAGGTGGTGTGTAATAGAGTCGATGACTCCATCAGAAACATGGGATTCCCCCAGCATATCTTAATGCGAGGAGACAGTATGGGGAGCATCATACATAATAGTAAACAAGTAACTTGATTGGGAGTATATAAGATCAAATTTTTGAGCCTTAAGGATGGCTTCCTCCTCGGTTTATAGGCGCTCAGATGCAACATCCTTGTATATGGGGAGGAGTAAGGTTTTGAGGAACCAATCTAGGAAAATCCTATCATCTAACTGGATCTTACACAGGCTACGATGACGACGTCATTCATGGATATGATATGTGATATGGGTAGATGTGCTTTGTTGATAGGATAATAATATTTCTACCCCCTCATCATATCAAATGAGTAACTGGAAGTATTGAAGAAACATCGAGGCTAACGAGGACAAGTTCAGGTAGTTGGCATGAGGCAACTCAATATACCACTTGGTTGCAGCACTAGTGAGTCTGCATTGGAATAACTCAGAGTCGTCCACTATGTTGTTGGATGAACGCCACAAGTGGAATGGCATAATATGGTTTTGGGGGTCCTCTCCCGCCTTATCCTCAAACTTAGTGATGTTTGAGGGAATTTTGGTAGGAATAGGAGGCCATTGGGTTATGACGAATGGGGTCATTAGTTAACCATTCTGAGTTAGGCAGGTTGAGACTATCCATAAAAGGTATACTAGAACCGAGAGTGGATTGGGAAGGGCCAGCAAAGTTGTCGACAACAAAAGGAATGTAGTTTCCATGTGTAAATGGGGGTGGGTAAGGTTGACATCCGACAGTAGGAATAGTCACTGGTGTGGTAGGAGTAGTTGGAAAAGACATGGAAGGGCCACTTCCCCCAGGCATAAATGGTGGAATGGTAGGAACCACGGTGGATGGAATGGAGCCACCACTAGTGGGCAGCAGACCAATGAGTGTGTGTAGTGGAAAATGGCCCACTAGGACAAGGACCTATCACTCCGACAGAAGGAATACCCATAATGATGGGTGGGATGTGCACCAACCATGGGGCTATATGGGGAAGTGAATAAGGTAGTTTCAGATTTATATGAATCTGAATCAGACTCGGAGGCCATATGTGGCTCTGAAGGTGGTGAACGATGTCGAATATGGATTCGACGATGACGATTGAAGGAACCGAACTGGGGGGTATACCCCCTAAGACTATGTGAGTAGCGTGGTGGAGCTATGATGATGTGATGGAGTCTTTTGTAATGAATGAAAACTCAAGAGTATCAATCGCATGCTCAAAAACCCAACTACAACCAAGCCTGTAGAAGGAGAGTGTATAAATAGAGTCTCACAGGCCAACAACAATCTCTAAAACTGAACTGCAACAACGAGTTAGAACAAGGCGAGTCTATAACAAAGTGGCCAAAAATACAAAAAGCAACATTACCTAGAAATAAAATGACGCTCTAATATATGGGATAAAAGTGCAATCAAAATCCTAAATAAAAGCTCGAATCCCCTCACAAATCGTATCCTCGGCAGGGTGATGAAATCCCAGTCAGATAATATGAAATGGAAGAACAAATAGGCTAAGAGAATCCCACTACCAAGAAGGACCTCTAGGTAAAAGAGCCCTATAAGAATGGAAACTAGGCTACCTCATTCATGACATGCCCAGTTGGTTTCCTAGAGCTTAAGTCCTTTGGCCCCTGACCCCTGGCTGGGTGGTGCAAGGAGGAATGCGAAGGGTTAGCATTCAGTGCAAGATGGAGTGCGGTATTCCACCCTGACTTCTGGAAATCCTTCTTTGTGGCTTACTGATCCTGCAGAGTAGCGCCCCCCCTCGACAAACTGGCCTTGACCATGTCAACAAGTAAAACAGGATTTTGGTCCCCTAATGGACAACAACTATGTCTCAATATGTGAGTGACAAAGAGGTGTTGTTTGGATGTGTATCCCCAATGTCCTAACTTAGCTACGATATTGTTTTGTCCTCAAATGAGGTTACAATGTTGGTTGTATTAAGTTATTTTTAAGGCTAGCTTGGGGTCATGCCCCAAGCGTTTTTATCTTTAGGGTGTGAGATGTGTTCAAATGATGTGTATAATCCCCAACAATCCTACGACGAAGATGCAACGATCTCGCTGTCGGGAAGCATAAAATAAAATGCAAATAAGTAACAATAAATATCATGCAAAACCACAACTAATTCTTTCAGAACATAAAATAAACAAAAGTAAATGAATGTCTAAGGAACTTAGAAAGGTGTAGGAAACACACAGGTGGTATCGACTACGAAGCTTGACTCAAGAGGCTCACAAACAAGGAAAATAGGACCTCATAACAAACCAAGAGGCTATAATGGATCATATCTGGACAGAAACAGGTCAGGAAGGGGTAAAACACATACAAGGGGTCAGGAACAAGGATGTCAAGCACCATAAAGGACTGAAAAACTGTCGGTTGCACCTGTCGACAGAACATGTGCGATCAGGGTCACACAGAACAGGGAAGCGATCAGGAAAGAAAGAAAGTCAAAATACTCAAGTCGTGCAAAACAGAGGATTAAGCGCAACAGGTTGCTCAAAACCGAGTCACAGTAGGGACCAAGGTCACTCCGAAAGTTGGGATAGGAGAGAGTGGGGATAAATCACAATAAATGCACATCTTCCCTTCATTTATGGTGAAGGAATAATGATTTTTTGGACCATATTTAGTGGAAATACAACTATGAAGGTCAAAATGGAGGAAATAATGGTGGGAATATGATGTATGTTTATGGTTTAGACCATAGAGAGCTTGGTGAACAATTTTAAGTGTTAACAAAAGATAAAATCCAAATTAGTGTGAATATATAGGGTTCCTTTATGTCTTAATTTGAAGTTATAGATGCCCCAAGACTCCACATACCAATTGTGTAATTTTGCATATTCTTGTGAATGGAATATTACAGGAATATGTCTTGACTAAAGGATTGGAGTGTTCGACAATAAGCAATGAAATGATAAGGAGACACAATTGGTTATGGGTTAAGAGGATTCTGCAACCCTTGGCAGATATATATGTTCTATCATGTTTTAAAAGACCTTTTGGGCACTATATACGAAAAATGTGGAGTACGCAAGAACTAAAATCATGTGTAGATAGAGTAATGTTGGATGATATAGGATGCAAGGATTGGATAGTAGATATGCTCGTTTTATGTAATGTACTAAGTGGGAAAGTATTGTTGTGTGAATACTCAAGAGTGCATTAGAACCTATCATATAGAAAGAGGTATGATCACAAGAGAAACAAAATAAGCACTATGAATATGATATGATTCCAATATTTCAAGAATGAGAAGTGACTCACTATTTTGAGAAGATTCCAACACTTTCCGACATCTACAAGAATGTTGACTATTGTGCTCAAGTGAGGAAATCATTTTTATATGTGTAGACAAGAAGTCTCAGGAATACAATGAACCTAAGAAGTGAATTGTTGATATGTTACTGAAATAAAAGTGTTTATGTATAAATGTCTTGAAAGCATAAGGAGTGTGTGAAGAATGTTTGGCTATTACTGGAAAGTCAGATATCGCAGAGATTGATTGCATAATGTTTGTCTAGGCATGAATTATAGGCACATTGGTAGTGTTAAAATAAAAGAAAGTAAGGACATAATATATGTATGAATGGATATGCTTAATATATAGATATTGGAATAGGTATTAGAACTTTATAGAGATGTTGGTTATGAGAAGATGAAAAATACATGTAGAATAAGTTGGAACTAAGATGACTGTGTCGATGAATATGGAACAGGGCTTGAGGACTGTGGTAGAGTAGAGAGAGTTTTGTTTACTAACTAAGGTATGACAAAGGATTTTATGTGAAAGTACATAAACACATTTACTCTAGGGTTTTAGGGTAGTGCAAGGCAGGGAGTTGGTGATTCCTTTTAGTTGGTTTTGAACAATCCACGGGATTGGTTCCTCGTTTGAGTTGGTGTTGATTAAACTTGGGAGTTTGTGCTTCATTTCAATTAGTGCTGCAGAATCTAGAAGGTTGGTTCCTCCTTCAAGTTTTTTCTTGAAACCTGGTAGATTGGTGTCTCCAACAGATGGGTGTTTGAAAATCATTATTTATTGAAAGAACATATTTTAGTGGTTTTCTCCCTTATTGTGTTTCCACATAAAATATTTGTGTATTATGTATTATTTTTTATTATTGTTTAGTATGATTGATAATGTGACATGGTTAAATTGAATTTATAATGCAATAAAAGTAAAAATATGTCCTAGATTGATTCATCCCCTCTCAATATAGTTGAATATTCCAATGGGGTCAAGGAGATGATTATCGAGGCAGATGATCTAGAGCTCTAGGTGGATTAATTCGTTGATATAATTGGAATGAAATTAGATAATTTGCAATTTTTTGTCCATTTCCCCAACATCCTTGATGATCATTCTTCCAAGTTAATACACATGGTACTGAAATTGTCTAGAGATGATTCTGAAATGGTAAGAACAGATTCACAAACTAGATAGATAATTTGTCTAAATCAAAACCATAGAATGATGATAATATGATTATTCCAACGATTAATGACATTTCCTATGGAGGAGCTCATATGGGTATTGATTATAATTATTATACTTTCAAAAATTCAACAAGCTGGTCTAAAAGCACTTCAATTTCATGTGTTTTGGTAGAGATAAATTTTCACTGGTGCTCATGAGATGTTCCACAATATGGTTGTCCCTCATTCACCATCAGTTGCAAGGAAGGGAGACTTTAAAATACAGGACCGAAGGTTCACATTCCAAATCTATAAACACCTCTTAGAAACTTATTACTCTTTCATTTTATCTATTTGTTAATTTTTAGATAACGAAAAATTAACTTAGAAGATGTGGAACACTCTTTAAACCCTTGATGGAGTGATAGAGAAAGAAGGTATGATTTTATATAACCTCCCTGAAAGGAGTACTAATATCAAAAGGTCAAGAAAGAAAAGAATTAGGTAATATTAATTATGGTTAGATGCAATAGTAGATGGATATAACATTAAGGATTTCATGCTGGATTTTGGATCAAATGTTAATATCCTTCCTAAGAAACCATTGCAGGCCATGGGATGCTCACCATTGGCCTATTATCTTATCTATTTGAGCATGGAAAATCAATATGGGATCTTTACTTTTGGAATATTGGAAATCCAAATGTGGAGGTTGATTTGACTAAGTAAATACTTCAACAGATTTTTAGATGAATGAGGACAAGACGAATCCATATATGGCAATGTTTGGGATAGATTGGGATTATGAGAGCTATGCTATCATTTATCTAAATAATGAAACCATGAATTTTAAAGATGATGGAATGAATTAAACCATGAATTTTAAATATGAGTCTCGAAACATATGCTTTTAGAATTAAATATTGGGAAGAAGAAAGGAATTAACATAGATAAGGCCTCAAAGAGGTAGCCTTCTCACAAGTTGATGGAGGAAGGAGTTATTGTGCATGTCCATGCATGCACATAAGGTTGTCTGAGCCATGGCATCTGGAATATTGCTAGTGAGTAACAATGCAACAAAATATGATTCAAGATTGCATAGATCACCCCTATAATAAATTTATAAGAAATTATAATTCACTAGTTGTCCATTATCCACTAAGTATCTTTCTCATATCTTGAAGTGAAGCAAGATTAGAGGGAATTTCAATTTAAAATGGGTCTTCCAAAAATAATACAAATTCCATGTCATCATGTACTAGCCAATCAAAATGCTTTAAAATTCAAAAAGGGAGCACCTCTTAAACAATTTTTTTAATATAAATTTGGGGATACGTATCATTAAAAAAACTACTTTTTTGTTCGTATTTTTGACATCTCCGTGTGTTTTTACTCAAATTTCGATCAGGAGAGATCATTGGATGCAAAATTAAATTACGCATCCAACGAGTACCCACTCGGCATAATTTTGACAGGCCCCACTACCCCAAAATCAAGAAATACCTGAAAAAATGTGATGATGACATCATCATCATGTTTTTTCAGGTATTTCTTGATTTTGGGGTAGTGGGGCCCATTAAAAGTATGTCAAGTGAGTACTCGTTGGATTTGGAATTTAATTCCGCTTCCAACGAGCTCTCCCGATCGAAATTTGAGTAAAAACATAGGGAGATATGTCGAAAATATGAAAAACAAAGTAGTTTTTTCTTTTCTTCCTCCAAAATTAATAAATATTATTTTATTATTTTAACTATCATTTTATTAATTTTCCTTAGGAGGCCCATTTTGAGTGGAAATTTCCTCTAATGTTTATTTCATTTTTAAAAGTGATTATACCTATCTTAATTTGACAGGTGTCCAATCATCATTAACGATTCTTGCATTAATAACGAAAGATTTGGTATCTTTACACCTTTCTCCAATAAATGATCATGTCAAGTTATGTCAAAACCATGCCTAATTAAATAAATCCCCATAATTTTTCCTAATTCCTCACTTTTTCATTTGTGTAGACATTGATAATCACAATGGAGCCCTCTAAGATTTTCACAGATTATAACCAAGGTTTCTATGGGAAAACTAGACTCAACATTCACTTGTGTATCAGTGCTAATCAACCACCATAGGTAAAACCTCAAGAACAAAAAAAACCATCATCTAAGGAATCTCTAAGGTCAAAAGAAGCCATCCTAACTGATATTTGTGACTCGAGAGTAGAAGTTATAAATGGCCTGCATGGCAAGGTTGAGCTAACAAGGTTGTTCTACTATTATTTTTCTCATTGGGGCTTGTTCCCATCTTTGCAACCTGAGGTATACTTAGACTACATGCCATTGGAGACAAGGGAACTAATCACAATATGGAAACCCTCTTTCAAGCCCCTGCAAATATCAATTTTGGTTTTTCTCTACCACCTACTAGTTTTTGGCACCACTTGTGAGTTTATAAAGTGTAACAAACTCCTAATCAACAAAGTGCATGGCCACTTCCCATGGTTGTACAAAGCATACCCCATTCATTTCAATGGCATACTCTTTCTCACATGTGTATCCATGGAAGGAAAATATGTTTCTTTAGAATTCCAGGGGGTGCAAAGCATGGGTAGAAGAAGGATGGTTCGAATCTCTATGATCTATGTTGAACCAAGAGGGGTAGTCACAGTCCTATCACATCCCTTATCAATAATCTGTAGGTCAATTTTTCTTATTATTTCATTTCTAGGAGAATATGCACAAGTATACATGTGGTGAGTGCACCCTATATTCAATGTCAATTGTTGAGTTTTGATGTCCAGGGGTAAAACTAAATTATTGCAAGTGCCTCCTAGATGAGCTCTTGCAATCATATGTGGATGGTCACGCCACCTCCAATTATTTCATTTTCATACATGTTATTCTCTTTTTCCATGTGGAAGTGGCAACGTCTAGAAGGTCAGGAATCAACACTCGCGTTAGAAAATAGGGGTTTGGGTTTGAATTTTGAACCATTGAAGAACATGGGTGATGCACATAACTCCACATTTAACAATCGAGCTTTTGTAAAATGGTTTAACAAGATGATTGCAGTCACCACTCCAACACTACAGACTTCCTAAGCCTTGTTAGATGCACATGTCGGTAAGATGTGATTCAATGTGGATAGGGAAAACACTTTTGTGTGTGTTCTTGTAGTGTAATGGATATATTAAATGGAGGTTCCCTCCTTTACTATCTCACATAACCTATTTTTTATTGGAAATTTTGCAATGGTCCAGTGTGCACAAGTAAAAAACAATGCAGTGTATGACACATTTGACTAGAGATTACCAACCACATTCTAAGGTAGAAGAAAGGGGATATGAAAGAGGAGGTCACATGGAAGAGGAAGGTGGTTGATATTTCATCCTACTAAGACACCAGTAAAGAGAAACAAGTATCTCCTTCCTACAGTGTGCCAAATCTCCCTTCCATTATCACTTTTTCCATCTTGGATTCTATGCAAATTTTAGGTAAGTAATTCAAATCTTATCTAGAGACTATGGCTCAATTTTTTCAAAGACCAACCCCGAAGAAGATGAAAGTGGTGCATGACATAACCCCACACCCACCAAATCTTGTTTCCAAAGGACCCTCATCTACTCTGGTTTTTCCTACTACTTCTCTTCCTATTGCAAAAGTGACACCTACATTGTTTGCAGGGACAATAGACAAGCATGAACTAGGGATAATTGTGGTGACATTAAGATCCTTTCAATATTTTGAGCAATCTAAACTAATTCCTCCCATCATCAACATTCATGATGACAAACCAAATACCATGAATATTATGCAAGGAGTCTTGGTTGTCCATGAAGTTAAGGTTACTTCGTCAAGTCATACATGGCAGCTAGCAATGACTGAGACTAAACTAGAGGTTGAAGGGGATATTTCCAACACCACCATAGGAGGGAATGGCAGTGAGCTCACAAAGTAGGATGTTGAGGGTAGAAGTAGTGGATACCTCCCACAATCCTCCCCTCCTCATGCCACCCTAAGATGATGAAATCCAATTCCCCTTCTAAGATTTTTATGGGATATGCTCATGAAGAGGAGGTGCCAAAAATAATCCCCCCTTTTCCTCCCTCCTTTTCCTCCCTATATAGTCTATCTTTCATGGTGCATCTCCAACAGTTTACACATGATCCAAATCATTACTAGGAAATGTTGTGGATCTATCAAGAGCAAACCAATATTGTTTCATTTTTAACTAAGCTCACCAAGACTAGGATTCTACAAAATCGTTAGGAAACACAACCAAAAGTGGAGGTATAGGTATAGATTTCCAACAAGTCAAATACATTTTTTGCTAGTAGGAAACCAATAAACTGGAAGCCTCCATCTGGTACCAACCCCTCCACCACAAATATGCAGGATTGGACCACTCTTCAACTCCTACAAATGATGTGTGCATCTACCACTGAGCTGGAGACCAGGATAATAAAGATGGAACAATATAATCAAGTTGCACAAGTGTCCTATTAGCATATGGAGGTTTAGCTCACCATTGCCCTTGCAGAAAGAGACATAAAGCATCAAGCACAACATGAAGCAGAAAAAAACATGGATATAATCTCCAAACAACTTACTGATATTCTTCCAAAGGTCTAAAAAAAACACTCTAATGTCCCAAAAAAAGGATTCTATGTCAACCCTTAGGATGGGATTCGGTTCCTCTACTCCTCCTGGAAGACCCTGCAAACTGAATTCAACATCCTGCAACAAAATGAAATTGGCACCATGTGACAAGTAACATATATTTTTTACGTATTTCTCATTTTTTGTCGGTTGGAATCCATCAAACATATGTAGTGTGGATACTCGTTGGATGGGGAATATTATTTTGCATCCAACAAGTGTTCCTGCTCAAAATTTGAGTAAGACCACAGGGACATAAGTTGCATATACAAATTTAAAAAGTAGTTTTTATGAAAAAATTTCCAAGTCAACCATTATGGTTGATTCATTTTCTTGAAATTATATTTATTCTCAAATTACAATGCATCAATGGCTCATTTTCTTATAAGGCACATTTTAGATCCCAAATTTGCTCAAATGTGGGGTCACAATGAAAAGTAAGGCTATATTCTCCACTTTGTTGGATTGGATGGGTTTTCTTGAGTAAATACAAAATCCTATGGACGATTTGTGAGAAATAATTAAGCATATGAATGCATAAGAATAGGCTAAGGAAAATTGCCTTTGAGCAGCAATGCAAATGTGAACAAATTCAAGCTATCAATGACCAACTTGATTCCCTCCATGAAGTTGTTGTTGCCACTAAGAAAACTATTCACGACTTCATACCTGTAGTGTTAGAACTATTTATTTTTGCTGAATTTAGTGCTATCATTGCATTGATTTTAAGCTATATTGGTGATTTGGGCAGTTTCAAGTTTTCTCTCATTGGACTAATATATGAAATTTTCCAGGTTTCGACAAGCAAAAAGGAGTTAACGGCCTTTAAGTAAAAAGTAAAAGAGTCTTTATGATTGGACAATATTTTTTCATTTGAATAAACATATAAACATTGGTTTTATATGTAAATTTGGATTTATAGTCAAATAATCCAAATTTTTATTTTCTACCAAAGTTTATTTTTTATAAAATATGGACAAAGGGGATTTTCATAAAAAAAATTGGCACAAGGACACTCATCACCAAGATCCGATGGACACATGCAAGCCACATACTTGCCACATCAATGCACAACCATCAAATTCCACCATCAAGTCCAAGCACACAAGCGTTATTACATTTCTTCGTTCCTTGACATGTAATGAAACAATTGATGCATATAAACACTTGAAGAGATTATCACCCAGCACATGTGGTATAATGGTTTATTGCAAAAACAAATAAAATGCAGTGAAAATAATGGAGGCTACATGTATATTCCCACTCGAAGAAATGGCAGGAGCGTTGGCATGATGGAAAGTGATTAATTTAGTGAAACCGTTTTCAAGGTTGGTGAAGACAAAGAAATTGGTAAATAGGGGTTGAAAAAAATGCTGGTGAAAGAGAGGGAAAAAAAAGGGGGAAACTAAAAGTGGTGATTCTTCTGGGAAAGACAAGAAATCACCAAAATGGGATGTTAATATATTTTCAGTTTCATATTCTGCACATTTAGATAGAGAGATCTTTCGATCGTTCTTTGTTGTAGAGAGATGAATTTAGGCCACTTGCCGAGGGATGAATTTAGGCCACTTCCCTTGCAAAGAAATACTTTGAACCCCCTCATGAGAAGACACAGAATCCCTGGAAAGAGAATATCCATGAGCACATTTTTTTTATGTGGAGAGGATTCTCGTGCTCATCTTTTGGCAAGAGAAGAGGTACACCTTTGATATTTGGCTCAAGAAGATATGCAAAGGCCGTGTTCACAAATTTTACATCGGGATGATGTATGGGCACAAGCATTTCTCTGAGAAGAATTAAAGACACAATATTTAGTTCATGAATATTTACGTACTCGGCATATGTTCAGAGGAGGCGCCTATGGCCAGTCCTTGATTAGGGATAGTTATCATCGTGCGGATCTACTAAGGAAAGATGGTCTTTTAGAGCCCCTGCTAAGAGGTGATTCATGATTTTAGGATGAATACTTGCGATATCATTCAAT
>LPNX010029201.1:550908-570052 GCA_001517045.1 Pseudotsuga menziesii | reverse complement strand
ACAATTACACTCACAAAATTGCTAATCAAACATGCAAAATTCACACCAAAGGAGACTGAAATTGGAGCATAACACTGATCTGTATTAAATAAGTGTACAAAATTCAACCTTGTGAAGTAATAGGCTTCTGAAATATATCATTACATGAGAGAATCAAATGCATAAATATTCCATTCAAAATAGTCAAAAAATAGGCTTACTAAATCTAGTCAAATCCCCCATAGGTGCATAAAGCAATTTCCAAATCTATGAAGATGCTCATGAATTTGCTAAGTCAAGTGGGAAAGATAAAGAGACATGGAAAGACAAATCATGCATGCTTTTATTTGGAGAAAAGGAAGGAGGATAATATGGGCAAAAAACAAGTCAACTACACCTAGTCTAGCTTTTCCTTTTGCCTTAAATCAAAATAAAACAAGGAAGCTTTTCAAAAAAAGAAGATATGCACTTTGGAGGATCTGGAATAAAGAAGACATGCTAAATTTGGTTTCCAGGATATTTCCCAAGCGCTCCATGACTTAGTTTTAGCATGTGTCGACTTCTAGGATTTGTAGAAGACAACTAGCATAGAATGGAATCTAGGAAACTAGGTAATAAGACAAAAATAATTAAAATTAATGTCTAAGGTAGGTAACTATGGGTTGATTATTATAACACCCCCCCTTAAGCCTGACTTTATGAGTAAATATCAGAAAATTATAGGGCCTAGCAATAAGGCTTAGTCACCCTTTACATACTGCTTGTCCATACAACCAAGGAAAGAGGAAAAAAGCTAGTGGGAAAATCCTCCCTTAAACATGGACAGGAAAAACAAATTTTGGAAATTGTGTCATCAATCATGCTTCACAGCATGATCAGCAATTCCCAGTAGTGATTTGAGATTGCTGAAAGTTCTTCTCACAAAACACTTTGGTGAAGATATCTGCTACTTGTTCTAAAGATGCATAGAAGAGTAGATCAATGGTGCCATCATGCACAAGCTATCTAATGTAATGTATATGGATCTCAATGTGCTTGGTTCGCTGTCTCTAAACTGGATCATTGCATATTCGAATGGTTCTCTAATTATCACAATAGATAATAGTTGAAAACTATGATTCGAAGCCACATTCTCCAAGTATCCCCTGCAACCACAAACATTGAGTTGTTGCATTTACAACTCCTCTATACTCTGCTTCTTTAGATGAGAGTGTTATGGCACTGTGCTTCTTTCTTGACCAGTTGATTGGTCCTTCTACAAGCATGAACACATATCCTGATGTAGACTTTCTATCTATGTTGTCACCTACCCAATCACTGTCAGTAAACCCAATCAAATCAAGATCAGATTTTGCTTTGTATAAGATCCCATGAATTCTTGTTCCTTAAACAAAGTTTAGGATCCTTTTGGCTGCTCTCCAGTGGATCTCATGAGGTTGATCCATGTATCTTGAAGCCACACTAACTGCATAAGATAGATCAGTTCGAGTGTGTTTAAGATAAAGCAAACACCCAATAAATTGCCTATACAGTGTATTATTTACCATAGGAGAAGAACCTGCTTCTTCAAGCTTAACTCCTGAAAGGAAGGGAGTCTTGCTTAGCTTACAATATTTCATGTTGAACTTGTTCAGCAAATCCAGAGCATACTTGGACTGATGTACTTTGATTCCATGTTGGCATTGAGCAATTTCGAGACCCAAGAATTGGCTTAACAATCCCAAATTTGTCATAGAAAATGCATGGTTCATTGCATCCTTCAAGGAAGCAATCTCTTTCTTTGAACATCTTGTAATCAGAAGGTCATCCACATACAATACAATAATCATAAAATAACCATGAATCAGCTTCAAATAGAAATTAGGATCATACTTGCATCGAACAAAACTCAGTGATAGCAAAAATCCATCAATCTTGGCATACCAAGCCTTGGGGGCTTACTTGAGCCCATACAATGATTTCTTTAACATGCACACTAAAGATGGATTAGAAATAAACCCTTCAGGTTGCTGCATGTAAATCCCTTTAGTGATATCTCCATTTAGGAAATCACACTTCACATCCATGTGATGTACCTCCCACTGCTTCGAAGCTGCAATGGCTAGAGCTAGCCTTATGGAATTCATCTTTGCCACTGGTGCAAAGGTTTCATTGTAGTCAATAACATGTACATGTGAGTATCCCTTGGCTACCAATATTTCCTTATATTTTAAAGTTGAAGCATCAGCAGCAAACTTAGTCTTGAAAACCCACTTACATTGAACTAGCTTCCTCCCTAGGGGAAGATCAACCAGTTCCCAAGTGTTGTTCTTCAAGAGCGAGCTGAATTATTATTTCATGGTTGTTTTCCATCTTAGATCATCTACTGCATCTTCATATGTCTGTGGGTCTGATTCAACCATAAGATAGCACTTCTCAGCAAATAGAGGATCTT
Organism: Pseudotsuga menziesii; assembly: GCA_001517045.1. Taxonomy (NCBI): domain Eukaryota; kingdom Viridiplantae; phylum Streptophyta; class Pinopsida; order Pinales; family Pinaceae; genus Pseudotsuga; species Pseudotsuga menziesii. Next base: position 567,639 of record LPNX010029201.1, on the reverse strand, counting down.
TCACACAAATGGCACTCTCAAATTGAGATCTAGTCCTCCTAGTGTCACTAGGATTTCTAGCTAGTTCCCCAGCTGCATGAATCGTATTTGCTACCCATTTTGGACTTGTAGGACTGTTAGAATCTACAATCAAATCATCATTATCAGACATATCAAAATCATCAAACTCATTAGTCTCTCCACTTACAATCAATGGATCTGGTGGTGAAGAAGACTCTCCAACTTCAACTGCTACTAAAGGCTCTTCTTGGAACTGAACACTTATTTCAATGAAAGATTTGTTAGTGCTCAAGTTGATCAGCTTGTAACCTTTTGAATCTTCAGAATACCCAACAAATAGGCACTCTTGGATTTGGGTCTGCAAAGCCTTCCTCTTTTCAGTTGGAATTCTATCCCAAGCCTTTGAGCCAAAAATCCTGAAATGGGTCACATATGGATTGTTCCCACTCCAAGCTTCGAAAGGAGTCATACCATCAAGCTGCTTATGAGGCACCCTATTCTGGATGTAGGATGCACATTTTATATCCTTGGCCCAAAACTTTGGTGGCAAAGTCTTCGCCTCCATCATGCAGGTTTCCATCTCCTTCAGTGTTCTATTCTTTCTCTCGGCAACACCATTTTGTTGTGGTGTGTAAGGGATTGAATGCTGCATATGAATACCTGCATCTTTACAATACTAAATGAACTTAGACTTGACATACTCACCACCATTGTCATATCTGAGGATCTTGAGTTTCCTCCCAGACTGGTTTTCAACCAAAACTCAGACTTGACATACCCACCACCATTGTCAGATCTGAGGATCTTGATTTTCCTCCCAGACTAGTTTTCAACCAAGGCTCTAAAGACTTTGAAGAGGTCAAAAGACTTAAGACTTATGCTTTAGGAAGTAAACCCAACAATACCTAGAAAAGTCATCTATTAAGTTCAGTGCATATTTGGCTTAACTCATGGACATATGAGGGAATGGACCAGAAATGTCACTGTGGATAAGCTCAAGAGGTGCAGAGGTTCTCTCGTGACTAGCTTTCTCATACTTGTGCTCTGGGTGTTTTCCTAGGATACAACCTTGACAGACTCCCTTAGAAAACTTGATCTATGGTAACCCTATGACCATACCTTTTTCACTCAAATCAGAAAGATACGTATAGTTAAGATGGCCAAATATTTCATGCCAAATCTTGCTTACTTCATTAGCACAATTCAGAAGAGCAGAGGGGTTTGAGTAGGGTATAAAATGGGAAAACTTGTATACCTTCGAAGTGTGATCTACAACACCTTTTTCTATGACTTTACCATTCGAAATCTCAGTGATTTCAACATAATCAGGGGAGAAGATGACCTTCTTTGGAGACCCAGTATGAGTCATATGATACACTAACAAGATATTAGAGGCAAGACCTAGAACATACAACACATTATTGAACTTACCATGGTCAAGATCAATCCTTCCCTTCCCCAAACTGTCAGTGAGAGAGTCATCTCCCAAAACTATTGGTGGACCTTTTGACATATCAAGAGAAGAGAATATCTCTTTTGTTGAAACCATATGTCTATAAGCTCTAGATTCTATGATGAAGCTAGGTGAGCTTGATGTGCCAGCAAACAAGGCATGTACTCTATCTCTATCCTCTAAATTTGATCCTCCTTCCCTCTTCTTTGAGCAATCGGGAAGGGAGATGTTAAACTTCTCCAGGAGTTGGGTCAACATGTCAATTTTTTTTTCATACAAGATCTCTCAGGATGATAGCCCTTACTGCAGTATGCGCACTTGCTCATTTCTCCTTTGTTCTTCTTCTTTTGGGAATTCTTCTTGGAACCTTGGGGCTCCTCTTGAAACTTGTTCTTGTCTCTCTTTTCCTCAAGTGGCTTTTTATCTTTTTTCTTGATTTTTGAATCCACCTTTGAATCTCCAGCAACCAAATCTTGGTCTTTGGAAGGTTTGATGGTGCCCATCATCACCAACTTATCTTGCTCCTGTGTGAGGGATTCCATGAACTCTGCAAGCTTAGGCATCTTCCAGGCTCAAGCTGTCAACTTGGTGGCATGGAAGGTCAAAACAAACACTGAATAATCAGGACCAAGCTTAGAAATTATGGCCAAAACTAGTTTCTCTTCCTTCTTTTCGATCCCACACTGTTTCAACTACAAAACAAGGGCCTTAAACTTGGAAAAGTAGAGTTGCAATGATTCGAAGCTACTGGGACTCAAGGATATCATCTTATTCTTGATTTGATGTCCTCTCATCTCATCTATCTTTCCAAAAATCTCTTCTAGCTTCTCCCACAATTCATTAGGTGATGTCACTCCATCAAGATGGAAGAGGAGGTCTCTTGAAATCCTCAGACACAAAAGACTATAGGCCTCATCCCTCCTGTTGTGCCATTTAATTTTCTCTGCAGCTGCATTGGGCTCTCCCTCTGTTGCCATAGTTACCTTGTATAGACCTTTCACTCTCAAAAATATCTCCATCTCATATTTCCACTCAAAGAAATTGAATGGAGTCGATATGATCTTCTGAGATTGGTCCAGAGCTCGGAAACTGTGCCCTCCAGTCAACAGAATGCGCTCCCAGTCAAGATGTCGAACCTGCAATAGCAATAAGGAAGGAGAGAAATCGATCTACAAAGGCTCTGATACCATGTCGAAATTGAACCCAAGAGATAGAACAATTACACTCACAAAATTGCTAATCAAACATGCAAAATTCACACCAAAGGATACTGAAATTGGAGCATAACACTGATCTGTATTCAATAAGTGTACAATATCCAACCTTGTGAAGTAATAGGCTATTGCAATATATCATTACATCAGAAAATTGAATGCATAAATATTCCATTCGAAATAGTCAAAAAGTAGGCTTACTAAATCTAGTCAAATCCCCCATAGGTGCATAAAGCAGTTTCCAAATCTATGAAGATGCTCACGAATTTGCTAAGTTAAGTGGGAAAGATAAAGAGGGATGGAAAGAAAAATCATGCATGCTTTTATTTGGAGAAAATGAAGGAGGATGATGTGGGTAAAAAAACAAGTCAACTACACCTAGTCTAGCTTTTCCTTTTGCCTTAAATCAGAATAAAACAAGGCAGCTTTTTAGAAAAAGAAGATATGTGCTTTGGAGGATTTGGAATAAAGCAGACATGCTAAATTGGGTTTCCAGGATGTTTCCCAAGCGCTCTATGACTCGGTTTTAGCATGTGTTGACTTCTAGGACTTGTAGAAGGCAACTAGCATAGAATGGAATCTAGGAAACTAGGTAATAAGACAAAAATAATTAAAATTAATGTCTAAGGTAGGTAACTATGGGTTGATTATTCTAACACAATTCTCCATGAAGACATGCATTTTCGACATTTATCGAAACAAAATTCTTGAGTTCGCAGTGAAGGTTTATTGGCCAGAGACGGTTTTCGTCAAAATCTCTTTTCTAGAGAAGATATACGCTTGAGTCTCAATGGGCTTCCTTCAACAGAAATAAAGGAGTTGTTTGAGGAAATCAGCAGATAATTGAAGGAATGGAAGGTGACACAGCTTTGGATAGTCAATCGAAATTCTAGTTTAAAATTTCCTTGTGCAGAGTGGTATAAACAACAGTTTTGTGAAGGATTACATGCAAAATGAATCAACATCGCAGATCAAGAACCATATTGCATCCAACGCCCCAAAACTATTTCGCTAAGTAAAATACGAGCAGGATAATGTTTTAGGAGTTACGAAAGGGTGTTAAACAATAGATGAAGTGAACAGTCAGATCTACAAATGGTGGAGATGGACAGCGCGGATGGATTTTTCACCAACAACTTGCACAGGAAAACAACATTTCCAGATTTGTGAAATTTACTTGCTCATGGGTAAATGCAAGGCACGCATCAACACAACATGGTTTGATAAAATTGATAAATGGTCTACAACAATATCTCAAGTTCAAAGTGTTGGCAACTTAAGTTTTCAAAACTCAGTGAAATTTTATACAATGGGCAAGTCAACACACGTGTTGGGTGTGTCAAATGGATTAACGGTCCTAGAGGTTTTCACTCGAAGGAAATGAAGTGTGTTTAAAGTTGCATGGTTTATGCAGAATGTGTTATATCTAATGGATACTCCATCGAAGGTTGAGATTTATGTTGTCAAACTATCTGGTTCAATGAAACTTTATGCACATTTAAATATAAGAACAATGAACAAAGAGGAAACTAGTAGCCTGGTACCTTGGGACATAAAGAAAAAAATAGACTATGGAAATAATATGTTCTTATTTCAGAGGGAATCGAGCTCAAATCACGAAAACATACCAGACTTCCAGAGATATCATAAAAACCAAACTTCAGATTGTTTTATTGATCATGTTCCAAAAAAATAAAAAATCTCCCAACATTCCACAATACGTAATTGCCTCATAACTGATGAATTTCTTCATGATACAGAAAGGACCTTCTTAACTCCAGTATTTAATGAAAAGGGTTATAGATAGTCTTGGGAAACTTGAGTGCAAAGCTACAAATAACAGAGAACAAACAGAGTATCGAATATTAATTAAAGAAGCAAAGCATGTTTTTAATGAAAATGATTGTTTTAGTCATTGACTTCAAAGAACTATTTCTGCCAAACCAAGATGAATTTTGAGAAACCGAGAGAGGATTTTCCTCAGAATAGGATAATATTCAATAAACTATCTCATTTTTTACATGCGTATTATTTTTTGGGAGTATCAAAGTAATATTCACAGTGAAGTTTTCCAGAAATTCAAAATTATGTCTTAGTCATCAACTTCAAATGCAAATTCCGAGGCGATGGAGGAGAATATGAGAAAATGGAAACATGGGTTTTGTTGGGGACATAATAAATTACAAAAATTTCTTTGAGATTTCACATAGATATCACCATTTGAGATATGAACATGGGTATTTGAATCCTATTTTTTAGCATTCTGCTTCCTGAAAGGAAGGAAATCAGTTGTAATTGTTTCTATTTTGAGAATTTAGTTAGATTTCAAATTCAATATTGATAGATGTCGTTGTTAGCTATATATTCATATGTATTTGATAGATCTAGGGTTGTATTTTCAAGAGCAGGGAGGCTCTTTCACTGTAATAGGTTTTATTTTTCCAGAGATGACTAAAATTGTAGAGGAGGAATGTTGAACTTTTCCATGGCAGAGATTCTTGTGCCATTACTTTTCTCAATAAGTGATCTTCTAATGTGATTTTTTTCCAGTTCCCCCACTCCATTTTTTCTTTTCTTTCATGTTTGAACATCATTTTATGGGATAGAATTCATCTTGCATGCTCTAGGTTCATTTTTCAAGCATTTTCAAAACAATTTCTGCTAAAGTTCTACAGAAATCACCCTAGCTAGGTGCTCTATTTGGTGGACTATATTCTAATCAACCTGCAAATTCCTCAAGACTGAGAAAATGGTATCTACCTTGCCTTTTTCCATGATCCTTTCAAACCCCTACCTCTTGCAACCTAACTCATATATGACTGTTGACTCCATTTCCCAATGGCCTCCTCCATGATTGTCCTACCAAATATTTTAAAACAAACTTGTCATATCAGAAATATGACCTTCTGAGTGTCATTGATCGAATATATTGAGTGTGAAAACCTTGTAAATATCGATATATCCCTCTCTGATTGTATTAGATCATAAATATGGTCTAAAGTGGTTATGTGGTTACCTTGGGGTTTCCTTGAAACAACCTAAGGAAAATCGGAGTGCTAACATATTGGCACCATTTTCGAGGATCGAAGGTTCAAATATTCCCTAGGTATGAATGACAAAGTTTCATATTTGATTGTTGATGGTGAACAACGATAAAACATCAAGAAGGTTGTGCATATTTCACCTGGCGACTCCATCTTCAAAGAATCCAATTTTCAGAAATTATTATTACGACTCCATTGTCAAAAGGCACAAAGTTTGAAGAGTTGATTTAGTTTCTTCATTAGTCAACATGAGTTCTTTATCTGCAAGGTATGCTCCTATGAATTGTGCTCACATTCCTAGTTTTCCGAATAGAATACCTAATGTAGATTGGAAAACTTGTCTTCCAAAGTTCAAAGATCAAAAGACTGAAGATGATGCCCTTCATTTGGTTAGATTTTATATGCATATACATAATATTGGAGTTGAATTGCATGAGGATTCTTAAATGAAAATGTTGATGGTCAGTTTGGAAGGAAATGCACGGTTATGGTATGAAGGATTACCATCAGAAAGTATATTTTCCCTTACAAATTTTCATACAGTATTTCATGAACATTTTAAAGATCAATATCCTGCATTGCTACTAGTTCAAAATTGTTGCATGCATGTTTAAGGTTTCATTGAAAATTTAGAAACTATGTACGGTGATTATGAGTTTATGGATGAAGAGATTTTAAAAATTTTACATGAGAACTTATTTAGGAAAAAAAGAAATACAAACTAGCTGCCTTGACATTCAAGAAAATTCTCAGTTGTTGATAATGTCTTCCTTTACTAAAAGTGACATAAGCCAAAACTCTGATTCAACCACCTACATTTCTTTTCCTGAAATAGATGATAATTTGCAGCATTCTTGTCAATCTTTGTGTGACCAAGAAGGAACTTGGTACTATCAATCAAATCCTTCCTCATGTTATTCAACTTCTGAATTTTTGTTACAAGAAGAGGCCGCCCATTTCCAATCATAAAATACCATTATGCAGCAGCAATTTTTTCAAAGTTTTAATACTTTTGTGAATGATTACATAGAGAATTCTAATTTTGGAAATTTTTTGTCTTATAGCCCTTCCACATGTTTATTTTCTGAAATTGCAAGTAAAGAGGAATCAGACCTTGGATTAAGGGTTGAAGAAAAATCTTTGTGTGTTTTTCAAACTCGAATTTCACCTTAAGATTTACATGAACATACAAAGCCCTCTTTTCTTGTGGGAGATTAGAAGGATGAACAACATTGTAATCTGTCCCAACATATAGAAAAATCAGTAGTTTGTGATGGGGAATTGAATCACGAAGAAAAGGAGAAGAGTTTTCAATGGAAGGTTTCTTCATGTTTTTCAAGTTCATAATTTTTATGCCAAGAAGAATTTTGTTCACTTGATTTTATTGAAGAAAAGAATGATATTTATGCTGAAACGCATAAAGAAAATCAAGTTGTTAATTCAGAAATTCTAAATGAAGTTGAGGATGTCCCATTTGAAAATTGTCATAAGCATTCCTTTCAAGGTTCTTTCGAAAAACAATTTGAGAGGGTGCAAGAAAAGTTACAGTTGGAGCAGTCTTGTCATGACAAACAAATGACCGAGTATTTTGAAAGTTGTCATGCTTTTTACGATCCAGTGGCTGAATACATGGAAAAAAAATTCAATTGGGGTAATTGGTTAATTTTTCGCCAAAAATATCAAGTCCTTTGTCATAACTTGTTACCCTTAAATTCTTATGTTCTGATTTTGATCAAACATGATGAGGAAGTTTGTTTATGGGATAACTTTCGTGGTTGGCTTCATTGGAAATCAGACTTTACTTGATTGAGCATTTCTGCTCGATAAAGTAAGGTAGGTAGGTGTAAATAAGCTTGACATGGCGAGCATTTCTTTTAGCAATTTTTCAGTTTGATTTCAATATGACTTTCAATTTCAGTTTAGTTTCAAGATTTAGATTTGCATATTACAGTTGATTTCAGTTTTCAGATGAGGGAAATATTCCAGGTTACAGTGTGGGATTTGTTTGCAGATTGGTTTCAGTTGATGCTTACATGTCAGAACAGGTTGAGGGTTTCAGGAACAATTCTGGGAGCAGCCTAATGGATTAGGCACTTGGTCTACGGGGTTCTTTGCTACCTCGCAGGGAGGATAGCATACCCAATTGGAGCTAGTTGTTAGCACTATTTATTTTTGCTAAAACTAGTGCCATCATTGCATTGATTTTAAGTTGTATTGGTGATTTAGGCAGTTTCAAGTTTTCTCTCATTGAATTAATGTATGAAATTTTCCAAGTTTCAAGAAGCAAAAAATAGTTAAAGGCCCTTGAGTAAAAAGAAAAGAAAATTGATTTTTATTGGACATGTTTTTTTACATTTTGACTCAAACATATAAACATTGTTTTTATATGTAAATTTGGCTTTACAGTCAAATTTTTATCTTTTACCAAAGTTTTTTTTAATATAACTTTAATAAAATATGGAGAAACGGGATTTTTATAAAACAAACGGGTTTTACCAAAATATATTTAATATAACTTTAATAAAATATGGAGAAACGGGTTTTACCAAAAACATTTTAATATAACTTCAATAAAATATGGAGAAACGGGATTTTTATAAAACAAACTGGCACAAGGCCGCTCATCACCAAGATCCAATGGCCACATGCGAGCCACATATTTTCCACTGGATTTTTTTACCAAGATCCAATGGCCACATGCCTTTCACATCAATGTGCACAACCATCAAAGTTCACCGTAGGTCCAAGAACACAGGCTTTATTACATTTCTTTGTTCCTCCACATGGAGTGAAACCAATGATGCATATTAGCACTTGAAGATATTATCACCCAGAGCATATGGGATAATGGTTTATTGCGAAAACAAATAAATTACAATTAAAATAATGGAGGTTGCGTGTATATTCCCACACGCAGAAATGGCAGGAGCGATGGAATGATGGAAAATGATGACTTTGGTGAAACCGTTTTTAAGGTTGGTGAAGACAAAGAAATTGGTAAGCAGGGTTGAAAGAATTGCTGGTGAAAGAGAGGAAAACAACAAGGAGGGAACTAAAAGTGATGATTCTTCCGGGAAAGACAAGAAATCACCAGAATGGGATGTTGAAATCTTTTCAGAGTCATATTCTACACATTTAGATAGAGAGATATTTCGACATTCTTTGCTGCAGAGAGAAAAGTCGAGGGCATAGCCCTTGTCGACGGATGACTTTAGGCCACTTCCCTGCGAAAGAAATACTTTGAACCACATGTCCCCTCACGAGAAGACACGGAATCCCTACAAAGAGAAGATTCACGAGCACAATTTTTTACATGGAAAGGATTCTCGTGCTCATCTTTTGGAAAGAGAAGAGGTACACCCTTTATCTTTGGCTCAGGAAGATATGCAAAGGCTGCGTTCACAAACTTTACATCAGGATGGTGTAAAGGCACAAGCATTTCTCCAAGAAGATTTACAGACACAATATTTAGTTTGTGAATATTTACGTACTCAGCCTATGTTCAAAGGAAGCGTCTATGGTCAGGTCTCTATGGTCAGTCTTTGATTAGGATATAGAATATTCTTCGAAGTTACAATATTTCAACAGGGTGGAGGAGTGGGGTGGGGTGTGAACAAATTACTAAGCCAAATGGCGATAATTACGACGTGCGAATATGCTGAGAAAAGACGGGCTTTTAGAGCCACTGCTAAGAGGTGATTCACGATTTCAGGATGAATACTTGCGATCACATTCAATTCTCCGTGAAGACATGCATTTCCAGCATTTATCGAAACAAAATTCTTGAGTTCGCAGTGAAGGTTTATTGGCAAGATTATAGCATTTTCAGCGTTTATCGAAACAAAATTCTTGAATTCGCAGTGAAGGTTTATTGGCAAGATTATATGCAAAATGAATCAACGAGGCAGATCAAGAACCATATTGCATCGAACGTCCCAAAACTATTTCGCTGAGTAAAATATGAGCAGGATAATGTTTTGAGGAGTTGCAAAAGGGTGTTAAGCAATAGATGAAGTGAACAGTCATATCTACATATGGTGGATATCGACGGTGCGCATGGATTTCGCACCAATAACTTGCACGGAAAACAACATTTCTATATTTGTCAAATTTAGGTAAATGCAAGACACGCGTCTACACATCATGGTTTGATAAAATTGATCAATGGTCTACAGCAATATCGCAAGTTCAAAGTGTTGGCAGTTTAAGTTTTCAAAACTCAGTAAAATTCTATACAATGGGCAAGCCAACACACGTGTTGGGTGTGTCAAATGGATTAACGGCCCTGGAGGTTTTCGCTGGGAGGAAATGAAGTTTTTTTAAAGTTTCATGGTTTAATAAAAATGTGTTATAGCTAATGGATATTCCATCGAAGGTTGATGGTTTTGTTGTCAAACTATATGGTTCAGTGAAACTTTATACACATTTAAATACAAGAACACTGAATGAAGAGGAAACTAGTATCTTGGTACTTTTGGACATAAACACAAAAATCGACTATGGAAATAATATGTTCTTGTTTCAGAGGGAATTGATCTCAACTCATGAAAACATACCATACTGCCAGAGATATCAGAAAAACCAAACTTCAGATTGTTCTATTGATCATGTTCCAAATAAATTAAAAATCTCCTAGCATTCCATAATAGGTAATTGCCTCATAACTCGTGAATTTCTTCATGATCCAGAAAGGACCATCCTAACTCCAGTATTTGATGAAAAAGGTTATAGAAATTCTTGGGAAACTTGAGTGCAAAGCTACAAATAACAACAGAGAACAAACAATATATAATATTTTAATTAAAGCAGCAGAGATTGTTTATTGAAAATGACTATTTTATTCATTGATTTCAAAGAATTGTTTTCGCCAAACCAAGATTAAATTTAAAAAACCAAGAGAGTATTTTCCTCTTAACATGATGATATTCAATAACCTCTCTCGGTTTTTACACAGGTATTATGGTTTGGGAGGATCAAAGTAATATTCACAGTGAATTTTTCCAGAAATTTAAAATTCTGACTGAGTCATCAACTTCAAAAGCAGATTCCGTTGAGCTGGAGGAGAATATGATAAAATGGGAATATGGGTTGTGTTGGGGACATGATCAATTACAAAAATATCTCTTATATTTCACACGTATGTCACCATTTGAGATATGCAGGTGGCGATTTGAATCCTATGTTTCAGCAGTCTGTTTCCTTAAAGGAAGGAAATCAGTTGTAACTGTTTCTATTTTGACCATTTACTTAGATTTCGAATTTAAGATTGATATATGTAGTTGTTAGATATATATTCAGATGTAGTTGATAGATCTAGGGTTGGATTTTCAAGAGAATGGAGGCTCTTTCACTGTAATAGGTTTCAGTTTTCCAAAGATGAATAAAATTACATGGGAGGAATGTTGAACTTTTCCATGGCAGAGATTCTTGTGCCATTACTTTTCTCAGTAAGTGATATTCTGATGTGATTGTTTTTCCAGTTCTCCCACTCCATTTTGTCTTTTCTTTCATGTTTGAACAACATTTTATGGTCTAGAATTCATCTTGCATGCTCTAGGTTCATTGTTCAAGCATTTTCAAAACAATTTCTGCTAAAGTTTTACAGAACTCACCCTAGCTAAGTGCTTTGTTTGATGGACTGTCTTCCTTGTCTTCTAATCAACCTGCAAATTCCTCAAGAATGAGCAAATGGTGTCTACCTTTCCTTTGTCCATGAACCTTTCAAACCCCTAACTCTTGCAACCTAACTCAGATCTAACCATTGACTCCATTGTCCAGTGGCCTCCATGATTTTCCTACCAAATATTTTAAAACAAACTTGTCCTACCATAAATCTGACTTTATGAGTGTCATTGGTCGAATATATTGAGTGTGAAAACCTTGTAAATATCGATAGATCCCTCTATGATTGTATTAGGTCATAAATACAGTCTAAAGTGGTTATGTGGTTACCTCATGGTTTAGTTGCTCTGCGGATCATGAGTGGTAAGAATTAGAACAGAAACATATTTCCACACTTAATAGTAAGCAATCCTAGGAATTCATTGCTAACACAAATATTTTGATGGGAAAGAGGAAAGCACAAGTGGGAAATTTGGAATAATTCTGTAACATAGCACTATCAATAGTTCCATAGTTTTTTTTTAGGTTAGGGAAATCTGTAACTCGTCGGGATTACCTGGGCGAGGCCTAGGTTCAAGCCGTCGGCTGCCACTATAAACCCCAGGTATATCCAATAGCCCACAAGCCAGATATACCAGAAACTTGTGACTCAGCAAGGGCCGAGGCGTCCCAGACTCTAATCCCGTCCAGGGGCGGTAGTCTATCCCAGGGGGCGTCTAACCTTCGAGCCTTATCACAGCGGGCCATGTCTCGGTGGGATTTGATCCCTAGTGGGCTGGGTGAAAACCACCCTCCCCCACCGTACGGGATCCCACGTCATTGACATCAATAGTTCCATAGTTAGACCCTTCTTTTGAAGGGTTTAGAGGGAAGAAGGGTTGACTTGAGGGTGGTTCAATGATTGTAGTTAAGGCTTGTTGGCCCCTTCATGTTTGAAATACCTGGTCAAGAAAGATGGGAAGGTAGTCATTGCGGAAAGGATTTAGGAAAGGGGAAATGGAGAAAGATAAGGTGGATAGTAAATGTTCCCATAGGAACAATTCAAATTGTAAAATGATTTAATGTGGTTAGAACTAACCACTCGAGTTGTATAAAAAGGGGAAGAAGAACCAAGGAAATAGGTTTTGATTGATGTTAGTTGGTTGGTAAGTCTTAGGATCTATTATTACTATTGATAAAAGGATTAGATCGAGTAGAGATAAGTTCCTCGATGTAATGGGTGGGCATAGGAACTAAGGGGATACTTGTGAGACACAAATGTCTATGAATTGTACTCTATGAAATGTGTTATGCTTTGATCAATAAGAAATAAGAAGTGTTGGTGCCCCTTTAAAACTATGTGTTATGATATATGTAAGATGAATCTACCTTGTATTTTATTTCTACTTGTGTTGCATGTTTAGTAGATGATGTCAATTTAGTTTCTCTTTCTGTTGTACAACAACTTGACTCGTTAAAATGAACCTTGGGAACACTTCTTCGTATCTTCACTAGTGGTCTTAGCGGCTCTTCGAGTGAGATGTTCTTCTCCTTGTGGAAGAATGAAAATGCCAATTCATCTAGACTACAACGATACTTTGTTGGCCCTTGTGCAGAACACTAGTCTCTAAAATTTGTGTGCCAACAAGGACCATAAACATGCATTGGGGCCCTTAAATGCAGTTTTCATGTCAATGCATCCTTTTTGGTGTCATGTGATATATTTAGGCTAAATTGTGAGGAGATGAAACACAAATTGAATAAAACCATATATTAGGATGAATATCATGACTAACTCAAAGGGAAGGCCACATAGTTTTTCCAAAATCATGAAATTAAAGGGACAAAAGCATGCCCCCTAACCTCAACAATTAGTTTGAGGCCAAAACTTTCCATCTCATTATGTAGACCTCATTTCTAGGGAAACACATATGTATTCAACGTTATTCTAGTCACAAGCTCAAGACCATAGGCTTGCATTCAAGACACAACCATTGTTTGAGGTCCTAAACATCCTTGTGGGGATAAAATATGGATATAAGGTTTAATTTTAGGAAACCCTAAACACTTTGTCTAAAAGCATATGTTTAAAGACTCATGTTACACGGATGGTCTTCACACTACATTTAAAGACAAAAAGATAAATATGGTTACACCGAATGCACTTACGTTAAATTTGAGTAAGTTACAATAACTCGAGGTTAAAAGAAATCATTTCTAGATTAACGTAAATGTATTTCATGATAGAGGTCTATGTGCTAGATCATAAAAATGCATTAAACACCTTAGACATGATGTTGGAAACAAACATGCACCAAGAGCATTTAGGATCAACATTACACTAGATATATAGAAATTACTAAAGCATTGAAAGTCTCTGATTCTTAAAGGCCACACATAAAAATACACATAAAAATATTATAGTTCATTAGTATTACTACTGAAACAATTTCAAACTTTATCATTAGCATAAATGTTTAGTATGGACACACATTAGTAATGTATCACATGTTTTCATTCTTTGATTATAATTTAGTTTTCTAAGTTAATTTTTATCTTTGTAACATACTTTATATGGAGAATCCATCTTAGATGAGAGCTAAAACAAAGCAAATTTATGATAAAACTAATGAAATTTATCAAATTGTTTATGAATAGAAAGATAGAAGGCAAATATATTAAAATGATTCTTTGGTTTTTTGCATTTAATGGGAGAGGCTCTTTGCAATATATAAATTTAAGTGAAAATCATTGGATTTGTAGTAAAAAATGTATTCTTCTAAATATAAGATGTAAAATTGGACCTCATTTCAAAGATTCAATGTCTCTAAATATTACAAGTCAAACAAGTGCTCTTTGTAAAAAAAAAGTGTTTCCCAACCCAGTTTTCAAGTTTCATTGTACATATTTTAATGCTCCTTATTGCTACACATGGAATTTACTCATAAACTGAACAAAACTGAAAACATTAGGGAAACTTTTACAAAAAATAATGAGCATAAATCAACTCAACCACACATGAAATTTTCAAACACAGGAATTTTTGTCCAACAACCCAGGAAAAAACCTGAAGGAGAAACCTATGAGAGAATGAGAGAATGAAAGAGAGAGATTTATTTATTTATTTTTCTTCTTCAAAGTAAAAGTACAGTAGTAAAATTATCATAGTGAGAACAACTTCTCTCTACCACAGATGACTGGAAGTTGTCTCGAAAACCATTCAAATGCTACCTTGTTTTTTGTGCACCCAAATGTCTCATAAGTTGTGCCCTTAGCAACACTATACATATTGTCTTTTTTACTTTAGTCATCTTCCTCGATTTTTGTGCTCACTATAATAGTGGATTACTCCCTCGATTTATGTGCTTAACTTAACCTCGAAGTGCATGCATCATGTAGGTGTATGGTATACATTTAATGTTGGTGTACGACTTCCTAGAAATTTGAGTCATCTTGAAAAATGTGACAATGTTCCCTTCTTGAACTCTATGCCAGTTTAATGGTATTGTATAGTCTTAGAATGTTGATGTAATTGTAACTTCGGAATGCATTCACTTGTATATCTTATGTATTGTACCCCGATGTTTATTCCAGGAAGTGTTTGTAATGTAATTGAGTCATGTCATGCCCCGATGTTTCAATCAAGATTTTCTATAATGTAAACAAGTCATGTCAAGTCATTATGGGTAACCCTCCTATTGGTCAAGGGTTAAAGTCCCCACAGTTGTGGGGCCCTAGGGTTATTATACTATCCTAGAGAAGTCGACCCTAGGTGAGTTATTGTAAGTCAGGGCAATAGTCCACACCGTTGTGTTAAGGATAACCCTCCTTGTTGGTCGGAGGAGGCAAATTCCCCACAAGTTGTGGGGCACTAGGGTTATTAGACTCTCCTAGAGATGTCAGCGCTAGTAAGTAATTGTTAAGTGAGGCCGACATGTTGGAGTGGACATTAAGTGAACGAAAGAATATAAATAGAGAGTGAGCCTCTCTATTTATCATACACACACTCGCTCATTAGGGCACATGAGTGAGAGAGAAGTTACTGGGACAAGAGAGAAACTACTGCTGTCGGGAGATCATCTTTATGTTTTCAGGTTTTACTTTTGGTGTTGATTCTATCTCTGAGGAAGTTTCAGGGTTTTCTCCTTTATGGTTTCCCCGAGGAAAATTATTTGTGTCTCTTGTCTCTTGTGTTTTATTGCTATGCATGTTATTCTCTTAGTTAAAGATCCTAAGATCATAATGCTAGATTGAATGATAAAAATCTAACATGGTATCAGAGCTAACCTGAGAAGAAGACATTGTGCAGCTGCAGAAGCTAGGGCTTCTTAATTTTTGGGTCTCTCTCCACAATCCATCAAAAAAAGTATGCTAGGATGATTCTCCATTGAAGGGCGCATCTTTCTGTCGAAGCGGAATTCGATTCCAAGCGTTTTCAGTTTTTGGTGTGGGAAATTAGGGCTTCTTACAGAAGAGGAATTTTTGAGTGAGCCCAGCATAGTATTTCTCTCCTCATCAAAATCGAATTTTAGAGACCTTGGTCGAGATTTTTGGTTGGGTGAAACTCCGGGAAAGTCAAACCCTAGTTTGACCCTGAGCTGGAAAAACCCTAAAATACTAAAACTGATAATTTTTTGTACATTCTCTATATCTAGGGATTGGAGATGGATCGGGAGCTGAACATTTCATAGGACGAAGAAAAAAACATGATTTACATTGCATCCAAACTTCAGCCTCGATTCGCTATATTCTGGGAGATATGATCCCTCCAAGTTAGGGTTCTATCCTCTTCCAGGATTCATCCCTAAACAAGACACCTGGGGAGAATTGCTATATCTTGGGATAAAAAGGTCCAAATGAAATTTATGAAGATGTTCTAGAAAGGGAACAGAATTTACTTTCTTTGTTCCAAGTTTCAGGCCTAGAAGATGAAACAGTGACACGTGGCAGTCTATACAGCTTCGATTTTTTAAACAGTACTGTAATAGGTCACCTTGGGAAAATAATCATAAGTCCCAATTGGTGAAACAATTTCTGATGAAACCTATGTTGTTGGCACAGGGACAGGTGAGGCTACCTCAGTGCAAATTTTCAGACACAGAGGAGCAGTAATTTCAGAGATATCATAGAAACAGTATCGGGCATTTCTATAGAAGAAATTGGAAAACTAGGGCTTCTTGTTCCGGGACCTTCCCTCCATTGTTTTCAAAAAAGGAGTACATTGGACAACTCAAATTGAAGAGATATATATTTCTATCCAATCATATCTGAAAGATTCTAAGTTTTGAAAATTAGGGTTTCTCTGATAAACCCTAGATCAGCCAGCTCCAGAACCAGGACGGACACCTCAAATCGGTAAGATCTAATCCTTTTCTATTTTCATTTGAGGTTCTCATTTCAAAGTGATCTATCACATCAA
>LPNX010029201.1:409618-550874 GCA_001517045.1 Pseudotsuga menziesii | reverse complement strand
GAAGTTGACAACTTCCAAGCATGGAAGTATATGATCTCTCTGAAGAAAATGAATTGGACACCTACATGAGTAGAGAGGTTCCAATTCCAGAGGGAGATGAGGATAAAAGCCTTACACCAGAAGAACTTGGTCAAGGCCAAGAAGATCATTGTTGATTCAGTCATGGATCAACTTGTACCACAAGTGTCTTCCCTAAATAAACTGAAAGAGATGTGTGATTCCTTTACCAAGATATTTGAAGGGAAGAACATAAATCGGAATATGACCTTAAGAAACCAGTTGAAGAATGTGAAGATCCAGAATGCAGAGACCATACAATCATACTTTACAAGGGTCTCTCAAATCAAAAGCGGTAGAAGAAGAAGTGGAGAATGTAGAAGTTGTGATAACCACCTTGAATGACCACCCAGGATCATGGGATTCATTCATTCAAGGAATGTGTTCCAGAAAGAAGTGATTACTTTCAACAGACTCTGGGAAGAAGAAGAAGCTCGACTCATAATAAGAGAAGAGAAGATGGGAGCAACTGAAGATCAAGCTCTTACCATCCAAAGAAGATCCCTCAAGCAATGAGGAATATGAAGAACTCAACTCTTGAAGAGCCTCTTATCCATCATGAGAATTTGAATAAGAAATGATGATGTCATGAATGAAGAAGATGATGAAGCTGAAGGCTCAACAAGGAGTCTACCCACAAAACAAATAAAGATAAGTATTCAATTTTCATTTCATGATATTGTTTTGTTATACATTTGTTTATATTCAGTTAATGTATTATGCATGATAGAATGTTTGCATTAATGATAGTATAATCCTAATATGCATGTGATGGGTAAGTAGCTCATGGTGCTATACAACTCTCCATTGCTGCTTATATAGAATGAAACCTCTTTGCTGACATATTGGATTAGTGCACAATTTGAATGTTGTCCTGGTAGAGATGGAAGGCATATAGAAAGTTTCTGTGAGATATGGATGAATGTTGTATTGGCTAAAGTAGTTGCATGATCATATATTTATGCATAAGAATTTGCCATTATGAATATGCCTTATGAAATGTTTCTAACCATACAACTAATGCATTTGACTTGTAGGAAAGATCGTGTAAAATCGCCTACAAGCAAAGAAGGATGAGACTTGTTCCAAAGAACAAGTGACGACAGTTCAAGATGAAGAATAATATGACGAATGCAACGACATCATCAATGCAGAACCTTCTAGCCATGAAGAAGTAACCAAGAAGAAAGGGAAGACCAGTTCAAGAAAAATGATGTCTAGGATGCAGTATCGATACGTGAAGGGAATTTCATAGTTCCATCATGTAGTAGATGGAAACATCATGGGATACAAGGCAAGATTCGTAGCACGAGGCTTCTCATGAAAAGAAGGAATAGACTACGAAAGGACATTTGCAGCCATTAGGAGTTGAAAAACATACATGATGACCTTGATGAAGATCTTAACCTTTACTACAAGGTTGAAGATGAAAGTATATACACTATATGGATACATCGAATATTAATAGCATAGGAAGCTACTTGTCACTCTGGTACAGAATGTTTCAGTGCATAGAGTACGGAAGATAGAGGGAGTATGATGCTCCGCTTCAGAGGGAGTGACTACAAAATATCCTAAGGTTCGACATGGTATGACAGGATGGACAGATTACTGATGACTCTAGGCTTTACTAAGAGTAAAGAGGATTCCAACCTTTGCTTCAAGGTTAAAGGCAGAATACCAGTGATGCTCCTGTTATATGTCGATGACTTGTTCCTGACAGAAAAAAGGAACTCATTAAATTTGCAAGAAGAAGACTTGTTGCCGAGTTTGAGATAAAGGACTTGGGGATGATGCACTACATTCTAGGCATGGAGGTGTGGCAAAATGCGGATGGAATATTCCTTGGACAAGGGAAGCATGCAGTAGAGATCTTGAAGAGGTTCGGGATGATGGACTACAAGTCCATTACCACACCTATGGCATCGAACCTGAAGCTATTGAGTGTTGCTTCATCAGAGTCAATTGATGCCACGATGTATCGTCAAATGATTTATTCCTTGATGTACCTGACAAATACAAGACCAGATATTTGCTTTGTTGTGAACACATTGAGACATGTTCACCTGATGGTTGCAAAGCATGCAATGAGGTACCTAAAGGGTACAATTGATTATGGGCTCAAGTATGAGGCGAATCAGGATATTAACCTGGAGGGTTATGAGGATTCATATTGGGCAGGCAGTGCCATTGATAGGAAGAGCACTTCGAGGTGCTACTTCAGTATGGGATCAAGAGTGATCTCTTAGTTTGGCAGGATGGAGTCCTGCATGGCGCTAAGTACAGCTAAGGAAAAGATGTTGCCACTTGCTATTTGGGAGGTAGTATGAAAACTACTATTTGATTTGATTGATCTAACTTGCATTTTTGTATGATGCAGAGAGGAGAAGTGAAGCTCCAGTATGTGGTCCAGATCGAGATCTCTCGAAAGAGGGATTTCTAGCATAGCTGATGAGACAGGTTGTCTGAGCATAAATCCTGGCGAAGCTCGTAGGTTGCTTAGATGTAAACAGACCTGTAGGTTGTCCGTGAATGTAATTGTTCCTGGTGAAGCTCGTAGTTTATCCTTGAACGTAATCAGCCCTAATGTGATTCTATGCTAGAAATGGCCAAAGTGAAGTTTGAGTACTTTAGGGAGAAGCTTGGTGTTCTCCATATTGAGGTTCCCTCCAAAGGGAATTGATGAGTCCGTGAGCCATTCTGACATGGTGAGAGGATTGGTTCCTTCCATGGTCAGATGTAAGGGCTGAGCCATTCTGTCATGATGAGAGGATTGGTTCCTTCCATGGTCAGATGTAAGGGCTGAGCCATTCTGTCATGATGAGAGGATTGGTTCCTCGCATGTCAGATATGAGTGCTGATCCATTCTGATGTGACTGTAGGATTGGTTCCTACATGATCAAATATAAGTGTTGAATGCCATTCTTGGAATGGAGGCACCTGGCCAGTTACCAGGAACACTCAGTCTAGGACTGAGAGACATTCTGATGTGACTATAGGATTGGTTCCTACATGATCAGATGTAAGTGCAGAGCCATTCTGAGGCGATTGTAGGATTGGTTCCTACATTATCAGATGTAAGTGCAGAGCCATTCTGAGGCGATTGTAGCATTGGTTCCTACATGATCAGATGTAAGTGCAGATCCATTCTGAGGCGATTGTAGGATTGGTTCCTACATGATCAGATGTAAGTGCAGAGCCCTTTCGACATGTAGGTAGGATTGGTTCCTCGCATGGTCGAATGTAAGTGTTGGGCCTTTCTGACATAGATGACTGGATTGGTTCCTCTCATTGTCAAATGTGAGTGCTGGGCCTTTCTGACAGGGTTGTGGGATGTGTTCCCACATGGTCAGATGTGAGTTTTGGGTGTGCCTTTCTGATGTGCTTGTAGGATTGGTTCCTACATGATCAGATATAAGTGTTGGGCGGGCCATTCTGACTTAGGGTCAGATATAAGTGCTGGAAAAGACCTACATGGAGGCTAGGCCTACAACTAGCATGAAAAATGGTTGGCTCTGTAGAACTTCCTATGATGAGAAGAATCAAGAGATAGCACATGTTATGATGATCCAACAGAGATGTTCCAGAACCAAAGATGATCTAAATCGAGTGATGATCCAGATCCAGTGATGATGATCCAGATTGAGTGATGATGATCCAGATCAAGTGATGATCCAGATCCAGATGAAGATGACTTGAAGATGATAAGGACTCGATGATGATCCAGATGATACAGAGAAGAAGACTTGTACTGATAAATTGTGTCGAGAGAATACCTTCCTAGTTAAGAGGGAGTGTTGATGTAATTGTAACTTCAGAATGTATTCACTTGTATATCTTATGTATTGTACCCCTATGTTTCGATTGGGAGTTTCTATAATGTAAACAAGTCATGTCAAGTCATTTGGGTAACCCTCCTATTGGTCAAGGGTTAAAGTCCCCACAGTCGTGGGGCCCTAGGGTTATTAGACTATCCTAGAGAAGTTGACCCTATGTGATTTATTGTATGTCGGGGCAATAGTCCCCACCATTGTGTTAAGGATAACCCTCCTTGTTGGTCGGAGGAGGCAAATTCCCCACAAGTTGTGGGGCACTAGGGTTATTAGACTCTCCTAGAGATGTCGGTGCTAGTAAGTAATTGTTAAGTGAGGCCGACATGTTGGAGTGGACATTAAGTGAAAGAAATAATATAAATAGAGAGTGAGCTTCTCTATTTATCATACACACACTCACTCATTGGGGCGCATGAGTGAGAGAGAAGTTGCCGGGACAAGAGAGAGACTACTGCTGTCAGGAGATCATCTTTATGTTTTCGGGTTTTACTTTTGGTGTTGATTCTATCTCTAAGGAAGTTGTGGGGTTTTCTCCTTTATGGTTTCCCTGAGGAAAATTATTTGTGTTTCTTGTCTCTTGTGTTTTATTGCTATGCATGTTATTCTCTCAGTTAAAGATCCTAAGATCATAATGCTAGCTTGAATGATAAAAATCTAACATAGAAAAGTGTTCCAAACTCTCTCTATTAGTTGGTCGATTCCTAGGAAGTCATGCCCAGGTTCTCTGTTTGCAATTCGCGATGGTTCCCTCTCTCATGAACTCATCCTCTTCTTCTCAATGAGGTCGACTCTTCTCCAACTTTCTTGGTGAGTGAAAATGAAAAATGAAGTTCCTTTTATAATTTTTCCTTGTCTTTTTGGTTTCCTCATAGGGGAGTTGAAAGGTCACCAAATCCAAGGGCCCACATTTTCTTTGGTGATCTAAGATCAATGGATGAGAATAAAACACTTTTTCTCTCCATAAATTATTTCTCTCTCAACCACAACTCAAAATTTATTAAAAAGTCACTTTATAACTCTAAAGTGAATTAATTACTCATCTCAAGCAATTTAATACAAGGGTCGTATCACTTTTACCCTTTTAGTGATTTAGGCACAAAGTCACTAGGGAACACTTTCCTAGGTACAAAATCAACACTCTTTAGACCTTATCGATGATTGTATGCCTAAATCCTATGTTTAAAAACCAAATTAGGGCCATAGCTTGAAAACTCTATGTGTGTGTAATTAGAAGCATATTGTTGGTGTCAAATTTATCAATTTGCATTATTCTCTAGTGATTTCAAATATATAAATCACACGCTTAGAATAAATGGCATGTGTCTAAATAAGTAAATCGAGATTTTTATCTAGAAACAAAATTCAGTTAATTATAGATGTTTGAAATGAAAACATTGAATTTTGAGTTAAAGTCGTGTATTTATAGTTTAATGTGCATGGCCTTTAAATATAAATTCATTCATAAATTAAAAAATAATGTGGTTATTATTATGAATAAATGTGGTTATTATTATGAATACACTAAATCGTTTGAATGAAGAATGGTTCTCATATATCTTGGTTAAGGCATTTTTTTAAACATTCAAGTATTTATTAATAACTTTGAATCTTTAACTTTTTAATAAAACTAGTAAAAATTATCTTAATTTAAAAAAGTAAAATACTCTATACACAAAAATATAAAATTCTAATCATAAATTTCTCAAAAAAAAATATTTCAATTAAAACATTTCTCAATTGGATGTGATAAGCACACCCAGCACAACTTTAGTATATTTGGTTGTATATTGATTTGGATATGATAAACATGGACAACAATAAGTTTTTAAGCAAAATTTAATATTTAAATATATGAGATAATTTCAAATTTCAAATTATAATGTACAATTTGGTTGAGAAAGAATTTATCCAAATTTAATATTTTAACTTATAAAATATATATAAATTCACCTAATGAAAAATAATAATAAACATCATAATAAACATCAAACTAAAAATTATAAAATTATAAAATTCTTCTTCATATACAAAATGCAATCCTCGAGATAAATATAGATTCTCTCCCATATTCAAGTTTATGACATTCTTCTCCATATGCAAAATGCAATTCTCAAGATAAATATACTAACAAAATGAGATATAAAAGTAGCTATAAAAATATTATAAAATTCTTACAAAATGCAAAATTACCAAGATAAATATATACTACCTCTCCAAGTTTTTAGTACCAAAAATTACCAAATTTCTCATCCTAAATATAAATATAACACACCTATATGGGTAAATATATTATAAAAAGTGTAACATACCTTTATGGGTTTTTCCTCTAATCATTATATAACGATGGTTTCTTGCTCAACCATCAACTTCTCATCATTTTTAAATTACTTGGATTTATATTAAACACGGGGTATGCATACCTTCTGTGAAGGCACAAAGTTTGACAAGTGAAACTTTATTATTTACAAGATGTTAATTGAGGTGCATCAATTAGACATGACAAAGTGCTTCAAAGCCATTGGAAGATTTTTTTGGCTTAGTAAAATGGTAAGGTTTTATAGTATGGTTTTGACGATAAATATATGTTATCTTTTGAGGTTACCACAAAAGTGTTTACATCAGTTTTAAGGATGATTTAAGTGATGTAAGGTGTAGGGTGTGTTAACTACCTTTAGTTGTATTATGATGGACATAGATTACTCATGTATTTTGATGTTTTGATTTGATGATTATGGTGTGCACTTATTTAGTAGGTTGGAGTCTATGTGGTTAGGCAACATTCTTCATAGAGTACACACCTAGATATTGGTTTCTTGCGATAAATATGTGTTATCTTTTGAGGTTACCAGAAAAGTGTTTACATCAGTTTTAAGGATGATTTAAGTGATGTAGGGTGTAGGGTGTGTTAACTACCTTTATTTGCATTATGATGGACATAGATTACTCATGTATTTTGATGTTTTGATTTGATGATTATGTTGTGCACTTATTTAGTAGGTTGGAGTTAATGTGGTTAGGCAACATTCTTCATAGAGTACACACCTAGATATTGGTTTCTTGCTTGGAAGGTAGACCCATTTGGAAAAAGAGTGTTGAGCATCTAGGAAGACAATGTTGATCCCTAAGTAACATGGGGACACTTGGTAGCCTACATGGAAACTTCTTCTTAACTTGGAGACACTTGGGTTGAGAATTGATCATGTAGGTGTGGTACTAGATCCATAGGTACTATTGGTTTAAGAGGGAGCATTAGGGCATTGGAGGCCTTTGGAGAAGGAGTGTTAGACACTTCTTGTGGAGTACTCACCTTGGGACCCTTACATGGTGAACATGCATACCTTGAAGCTTGACCAGTATCACTAAGAGTTGGATAACTTTGTATGTGGACTTATCTAGTGTTTTGTTAGATTATTTGTTGTGACATTTTCCAATTTGTATTTAGTTCTAGGGTTCTAGTTGAGGAAATTAAAGAAGAAGACTAAGGTTAATGTTTTCCCTAACCTAGCAATGAATCTAATGTTTGAGAGAAACCCTAGGGAGAAAAGGGATGAAACTGTTTTTGTAGTTTTTGTGAGAGAAGAAGACTGAGGTTTTATGGCATATAGAAACCCTAGTGCTAATTGGAGTGTTTTATCTAGAGAAAATATGGGATATTTCCTTGTATTTTTATGTGCACTTGTCAAATGCAAGTGTAGGTACAAAGGAAGGCTTGTTAGTGTGTATTTTAGCTTTTTGTGGATATTTGGTAGAGCATCGGATTTGGATGAGAGTGGTTCCTATATAGGAAGAGTTGCTAATTGGGACTTCCGTGTAATTTCCCTGACAAGGGTTTGGAGAGCATTTGTTGATCCGGATTTATGTGAGAATGAAATGAAAGAACATATATAGAATCATAAATGCATACATATTGCAATGAAAATAGAGATACAGTAAACACATATTCTATTAAATGGCGGAAATAGAACAGACTGTAATTACAATAGCTAGAATGATGTTAGCTATCTCTGAGAAGAAATGTGGTTGCTTCATCCATGTCAATTTGAATATAAAATGAGGCTAAAGGGGCCTATTTATAATAATCATGATGGAGAGAACCCTAAAGGTCCAAAACATAACCCTAGAAGAATAACCTTCATAAATATTGTGTCCCCAAGGTGGTTAGTTGAACAATCAACTTCCTAGGGTCATAACTATTACATACGATCTCTGATTTGGGCGCTCGATGACCCTTTGGAAAGGTATATCTTAGCTTTACATATTTCAATTAGAATTAAATGAATGATGTTTAAAACCAACTATCCTCCCAAATCTCCAAAAAACGTCGTTTAGGGCCTTGAAACAGCCCCGAAAGTTTGGGACCCAAAAAAACGTAGAAAAATAACTTGGAAACTGCCAGAATAGACAATTGTTTTGAGCTAGTGGAATAGGTGGGTGGACACTGATCTCCATATGGATCAATCCTCCCCCATTAGGAAGAAATGGTCTCCATTGCATCAAATCCTGTATCATATCTCGAACTATTTGGTGAGTTGATCTCCTGGTGCGACATTTGTTGAAGTGAAGAGGTTGCGTTTCTTGGACATATTCAGATGGTTGTAATTGTTGTTGATGGATGCGTTGGAGTTATTGAAAAATTATGGTTGTTGTTTTATCCTTTTTCTGAACTAGTCTAGATGATTTCTTTCTGGACGAGCATCTTGAATGTATGGCCTTGCAGTACAGAGGTATTCGAATTGATGAGGGAAAATTGACTTTGTGTTCTTCTTGTATCTTCTTATTAGAGAGACCATGTGCAGAGGGTGTGGATATCTCTATCAAATTATTTTCTCCTTTAGAGTAAATTGTGAAGAGGGAGGTGTGGGAGATTATATTCTTTCCCTGTGAGATTGTGGCAGGTGCAATTGTCTCTGGTATCTTGTAGAGTTGTCCTCCCAAAGTGACAAGGAAAGTTCTACGAGGTCATGATTCATATATAGCATGATGCTTCCACATATATCATTGTCCTAAAATAACATCACATATTTCAAGTGGGGCCACATCACACAATACCTCGTCTTTGAAAGGATTGATTTCATATGCTATGTCACATTGCTAAGTAATGTGGATACCTTTTCCTTGTCTTATCCAACCAATGTTGTATGGTTGTGGGTGTGGTGTTGTAGAAAGCCCCAATAACTTGATAACTTATATTGAGATTAGGTTCTTTTGTTTGTTGCATTCAACAACAAAATTTAAGGGGATTCCCTTCACCCACATCTATGAGTGGAAGAAACGTTCTTATGCCTAGGACTCTTCAGGTTCCTCTTGTTGGATCTATGTGGTAGGAACAATGACACTGGGTTCTACATCAATGATCTGCTTCCCAAATTCTGTGACTGTGACATTGGGTTTTGAATCAAAATCGTGATATGACTCTAAAGCTTTGATCTCGGCCACGAATGACTGCTTTAATCGAAATTCATCAGTGTTGCTCCATTGGATTTTGTTGAACTTGCACCACTTCCTAGTGTCCTTATTTGTGTTTCCATTACCCTTCTTTTCTTGTGGCGAGAACTGGATATCATTTCCTGGTCATGTGTTCTGCGAGACAGGGTTTCCCTTGCCTTGCTTCCGCGGTGCATTCGCAGGTCCAAATTTTCGCTTGTTCTTTTGCCAAAATTTCTCCTTCATTTTGAAAATATACCAATAGGCATATCCAAGTGAAGATATGTCTAGGAATTCCATCTAGGTTCAGATGTACCGATATAGGCCACTATGATATTTTAGTACCAGGTTCCTCTCGAAGTCCTTGATACCCATATTTGTACACAAGGTATGAAATTTGTTGGTGTACTCTAACAATATTTGGTCCCTCTCTTGACACAGAATGGTCCTTCTTGTGTGCTGGTCATCATAGTTTCCAACAGGGTAATACTATTCCTTAACAACATATATGAAGGAGACCCAAGTGGGATTGGCCACGAACATTCTATGCCCGTCTGATGATTTTTTCTCACAATAAGTATCCCACCAATTTTTTACATGGGGGACGGCCTTAAGGAGTGCAAAGGTGATCTTTTCCCTATCGAAAAAATTGTGGACAAAGAAATACTCTTCTAGAACATTCAACCACTTATCTAGGACATAAACATCGATATGTCCTTCAAATAAAGGAACATCAAAGTTAATTTATACCTTGAAGGGAGATTCATCTCCACAGAAACTGATTGTTGAAGGTGCATTCGTCGTTGTCGGCATTCGTTGAATGATCTGGGCGAAATTATCCATCATCTTGTTCCTCTGTCACGCGAGGGATTCCTTGAGGCAATAATATGATAGGATATACTGCTTTGTCGTATTTATTTTCTTCTGCCATGGGAGGCCATTTGTGGTGGTGAGATTGATCTTCCCCAAGTGAAAATAGTTCGAGACCCAACTCTCTATACCCTGACATCATCGAGGACATGCACCGAGAAACAATCAAAGAGCATATTGCTCTGATACCACTGACCCGGATTTATGTGAGAACAAAATGAAATAACATATATAGAATCATAAACACAAACATATTGCAATGAAAACACAGATACAATAAACACATATTCTATTAAATGGTGGAAATAGAGTAGATTGTAAATACAAAAACTAGAATGGTGGTAGCTATCTTTGATATGTGGCTGCTACGCTCATTTGTGCTAAGTTGAATACAAACTGAGGCCAAAGGGGCCTATTTATAATAAGAATGAGGACGACACGCCTAAAGCTCCAAATAATAACCCTAGAAGATGAAATGTCATATAGTTTGCAGCCCCAAAGTGATTAGTTGAACTGTCAACTTCCCGGGGTCATAATTTTACATACAATCTCTGATTTGGGCGCTAGACATCCCATTGGAATGGTCTACCCAATATTTACATATTCTGAATGGGGTGAAATTAATTTCATTAAGAACCATTTGCCCCTCCCCCCCCCCAACCCCCCTTCCCACTGAATCGCCAAAAAACGTCATTTAGGGCCTCAAAACGACCCTGGAAGTTTGGGACCCAAAAAGCCATAGAAAAATAACTAGGAGGCTGCTAGAATGGACAATTGTTTTGAGCCAGTGGAATAGGTGGGTTGATCTCCATCTGTATCAAATGTACCAACTTGTATTAGTTTTGTATGTACCAACTTTATTTTTATATAGAATCCTTCATTTCCCAAACTTTGTGTTCCTACAAATTTGATTTTCAACTTATGTTCTCATGATGATTGAGTAGTTTCCAGTAATAATTATGCATGTTGATTTGACATAACATTGAGCAATTTTTGTTGTAATAAGTACTTTCAAGTCTATTATATGATTGGGAAATGTGATCTAAGAAGTAAAACATTCTTCCATTGAAGTACACTTATTCGTTATTTATTTTCTTTGGATACCTTGTGAATTGGGTTAAAAATAAGTAAAGTCTATGTTATTGTAAGTCATATTTTATATTCAACCCCAAGCCTAAACTTTCATGATAAATAGATTTGGGGAACCCCAAGATTGGGGTGAAATTTCTAAATTTATATTAATTGTAGACAAGAAATTTCCAACATGATATAAGAGTTTATTTGTTTAAAACAACTCTTTTAGTGAAGTGGCAATTAAGTATTTCAATTATTTCGTAATTGGAAGAGGTGTTTGACCTAGTACAAGTTGTTGGGTGTAAAACCCTAGTGTACTTAGAATAAGAGCTTGTACCATAGAAGGAATATTTTATTTGTGTTGTTGTTGATTTTTCTTTGAGGTGACATTAATATTTGCAAGGATGGCCAAGCTCAGACTTAGACAATGATAATTTGAATGGTGCTTCCAACTTTACATCTTGGAAGTGCACGCAAAAAATGTTTTGGGAGCAAGTTGAGATGTAAAGTATATTGAGAAAAATAACATTGCACCTACCAATCAAAAACTATTGGCCTTACGTGTTAAGGAGGAGGCCAAGGCAACAAGCTCAATCTTGATTCAATGAAGGATCACTTGATCACTTACATTGTACAGAAGATAATGGGGAAAGAGATGTATGATGCTTTGGTTAGGTTATATCATAGTTCCAATGTCACTAAAATGATTTCTATGCACCAAATTCCCAAAAGAGCATATAAAAAGAAAGAGAGAGTAATCCAAGGCCTTAAGAATGAAGAAAATAGATGAATAAGAAGCCTCTTCGAGAGGGAAACCTCCTTATACAATGTTGAAAACACACGATACAAGATGAGATGATCATAAATTTATGCCTCCTTGGTATATATATAGGAGACAAATGGTACAATTTCAATTCTAGCTAACTATAAAATTACAATTAAGGACCTAGTCAAAATAAAAGTAATACAAATATAACAGAAAAAATGTAATTTTATAATATATAGGGCTTAACATGCCCCTCCCCTTAAAAGAATTGTTGTCCTTGACACTTGATTAATTCTAGATGTTTTTTTTATTAAAGAACCCATATTCCCATGTCGTCTCTTCTATTGACAAGTTCTTCCACTTGATGAGGTACTCGGTAATTGCTTAATTTCATGGTTTCTTGCTCCTTTTATTAAGAATTGTTTCAATTTCTAGTACCAATTTCCATTCTTCATCAATCTTTGGTAAAATAGTTTGGACTAGGGTCTTGTCACCAATTACCATTTTTAATCAAGACACATGGAAGAATGGATGTGCATGTGAAGATGGAGACAACTCCGTGTTGTAAGACATAATTTCAATCCACTCTAACACCTTATAGGCACCATAGTAATTGGGTGATAACTTATTACTCTTCTTTTGTTACTTGAGGGGCATCTATTTGTATGGTTGTAGAATAAAAAATACCCAATCCCCCACTTGAAATTTCCTTTCACTATGATGTTGATCTACTTCTTGTTTCATCCTATTTGTGATATAGCCAAGTTATCTTTCAATAGTTGAAGAACCTCTTGTTGGTGCTTTATGTGATCCTCCACTACTTGAACCTTAGATTTATCTTTCAAGGATGATGCTATGGAAGGAGAATGATAGACATAAAGTGCCATAAATGGTGACATTTCAGATGTATTATGGAAATATGTGTTGTAGCACCATTCTACTAAGGGAAACCACTTAACACATTGTGTTTGTTTATCAAATGCAAAGAAACAAAGATACTCTGCTAGGAATTTATTTACAATCTTAGTTTTCTCGTCATATTGAGGATAGTAAGAGGATTTGTAGGAGGATTTAGTGCCCAAACAAGAAAATATTTCCTTCCAAAAATTACTAGCGAAAATTGGATCTCTATCACTTACAATAATCTTGAGGATTTCATGTTGCTTCTGAACTGATTCCATTAATGCTACATCTAACTTGCTTGCTTTAAAAGGATGAGAAGGAGAGTAAAAATGGGTATATTTTGTGAGGTGATCCACTGCTGCCATGATGATTGTATTTCCTTCTGAATTTGGTAGACCTGTGATAAAATCCATTGAGACATCACCTTATGTTTGAGTTGAGAATTTTTACATAAATATAAGTGATCTTGGTACCATAGTGAATGATTCTTCCACACAAAATTATCTAGTGAATTAGGGTCTCTTGTAGTTGTTGAATTATCTTGCATTCCTTCTAATCATTTTTTCATTATGTCATTGTTTTTTTCTACCCAATCAAATTGCATAATGAAAATAGCACAAAGTAAGCTCGCAGTGTCATCTTATTTTTATTGAAAGTGCATTTGCCACCACATTTTTTGCCCTTTTTTAGATAATTTCAAAGTCATAACATAGCATATTTTTAACCCATTTTTGTTTCTCTTATTAAGATAATGTTTGTTCCAAGAAGTGCTTAAAACTGTCATGATATATTCTTACATTGAACTGTCTTCCTATTAGGCAAGGGCATCATTTCTTAATTGCATGTAATATGGCCAACATTTTCTTTTCAAAAATTGGTTTTAGTAAGTTATTTCCTTTAAGCACCTTTAAGTTGGAAACTTTCAAAGGCAAGTTCCCTTCCTTCTTGCATTAAAAATACACCAATGCCATTCCTCGAGGCATCACATTCCACTATAAATATTTTTTTGAAGTCAGGAATGCTAATATAAGAGTTGTACACATAACCACATTAAGTTTTTCAAAAGTTTTGGTTCCTTATTGAGTCCAACAGAATGTCATGTTTTTCAATAAACTTGTTAGAGGTATTTCTATTTGACCATAATTCTTCATGAAATTGCGGTAGTATCATGTCAATCCTAAGAATCCTCTAAGATTCTTCAAGGTTTTGGGAACTGGTCATTCCATGATAGCCTTTAATTTTTTAGGAGTTGATTGATCTTGAGTTCCAACATCAGGAAAACATTATGCAAATCTTTCTCTTTGAGGTTCGTAACCAATGGAGAGAATGGTCCCTTTGTAGCCCTGATTAGTCATGTGTTGTCTAGATGAGTAGAGGGCTCAAATCCTTATCCTAGGGCCAGGCATGTGTGACTGGAGTGGTAGTAGGCTAGAGAGCACATTATGTACTCATCATGTGGGAGTGCTCTGTGGCGGGAGTGATCTATTCTTTATAGAGTGAGATGACTTGTCTATGTTACAAGGATATAATATATCCTTGTATATTAGACAATGTCTAATCTAATGTTGAAGTTGAAAATTGGCTCTAAGAAGTGTTTGGGACTTCATAGAGTATGGTCAAATCAACATTAGAGCCCTTGGGTAAGAATATGACCGCATGTGATGAGACATCAATGATGATAAATTTTTCATGATGAAGAAATGTCCAAAGAAGTCAATGCAATCCCTTGAATAAGTCCCATAGAAAGTGGAAAGCAAGGAAGAGCACAAATAGCCCAATAAAAGGGGTAAATTGATCTTAGAAGACAATATGACAAATCGACTTGGAAGATAAATAAAGAATAAATAAAAGTACAATCCAAACTAATCGTGGAAACTTCTAGTGAAAAGAAGAATATAAATAAAGTGTTTCCACACTTCATTTTGATCATTCACAACATGCTTCTCTCTCACACAAGTGCGTATCATCTAATTGGGTTCTCCAAGATCAAAAGAAGCAATATTTGTGGTTCTCTTATTCTATTGAAGACTCTCTACCTTTATTAGGGTTTCTTGTGTAAGGAGAGCACATTATTGTGCTAGGGATTAATCTTTATGTGGGTATTGTTCTTGTATTGGATTTATTTTATTAAGAGAAAAGTGTGTTGGGTTTTCTCCCGTTTCGGTTACCTAGGATAAATTCTTTGTGTCTCTTTTGCATGGTTATCTTTTAGTGGTCCTTGATTTTTCTTCTATTTCAAATGAATAATTCTAGGATTGTGGGATGAAGTAAATAATGGAATAAATTTAGAAGAGATGCAATTATACTGCTAAAGTAATAATCTAAAATGGTATCATAGTAGTTCTAAATAGATTCCATTGGAAGATATTGAGTGCCCTAATATGGAAACTAGGGATTTCAAGTTTTGATAATTCTCTCCATAGATTAACATGAAAAGAGAATCAATGGAACTCACCTTATGAGGGCACACTTATCTATGGAGGCACATTTTAACTTGGTAAATTTTGCATTTTTGACCTAATTATTGTGAAGGGTTAAGAAATAGGGCTTCCAATTTCAGGCCTTTTTTACCAATTATTGGGTTTGACCTTAGCATATTGGAACTCGCCATAGGAGGGCACATCAACCTGTGGACTTAGTTGTCACATTTTCCAAACTTTTTTTTTGACCTAGCTCTTGTTAGTGTTTCTAGGTTAGATTTTCATTTTTTTCCAAAAATGGTGTCCAATCTCATAGTAGAAGATAGATTGGATGGTACTTCAAATTTTAGATCTTGGAAAACTAGAATGCTCTTTTTCTTGGAAGAAAATGAAATCTAGGAATATGTACAAAAGGATATCTCGGAACCTAAATATGATGGAGAGAAAGACAAACACAAGAAGAATGAAGCCGAAGGATCTTGGTAGATTATGTAAATGACCACTTGGTTCCTCATTCCCTGAGTTAAAGACTGCTAAAGCAATGTATGATGCCTTAGTAGGATTGTTCGAAAGCAAAATTAACAAAAAAAAACTAGCCTTGAGAAATCAACGTTGTTGCATGAAGATGACCAACTCATATTTAGTGGCTACTTACTTTATGAAGGTATCCCAAATGAGAGATCAAATTAAAGCCATTGGAAACCTTATTGAGGATGCAAAAATTGTTATGGTGACTCTTAGTGGACTTCCATTAGGGGAGTTTTGAGGTCTAAAATGGGCCTCATCAGGGAAATAATAAAATAAGAGTTATAATAATAAAATAAAAGTTCTAAACTTTAGAGGGGAAAAAGAAAAACTATTTTTTCTTATCGTATTTTTGGCATGTCTCCTTATCAGTTCACCCAAATTTCGAGTTTAGGGACTCATTGGATGCATAATTAAATTCCGCATCCAACCCATACCCACACTGCATACTTCTGAGGTACCCACGACACCCAAAAAGGAAAATTTCAATAAAAACAATATTTTGATATTAAAATACGTTTTTTTATTGAAATTTTATTTTTTGGGTGTCGTGGGTACCTCGGAAGTATGCAGTGTGGGTATGGGTTCGATGAGGAATTAAATTTTGCATGCAATAAGTCCCCAAACTCGAAATTTGGGTGAATAGATAAGGAGATATGCCAAAAATACAAAAACCAAAAGTAGTTCTTTCTTTTTCCCTCCATTTTGTTTTACAAATTTTACCCCTATAGATGACATCATCATCTTGAATCCTATTGGTTCTTATAAAGTGAATTTTTATGGTACAATTTTTGTTTTGAGGCCCATTTTTTAATTCAAAACTCCCCTAATGCTTCCTCATGGGAGTCATTCATTCAGAGTGTTTGTGGAAGAGAGGAGTTACCCAAATTCGATCGACTATGGGTTGATTGTGTTCAATAAGAATCCAGAATATCATAAAAATTAATAGCTCACAGAAACCTCAAGAAGAATAAAATCAAGTTCTTTCATTTCTTACAAGAAAAGGAAGACGAAGACGAAGAAAGTTTGAAAAGAAGAACACAAGTGAAGGATCAACTCCAACTAAAGGGAAGAAGAAGGATCTTTCAAAGATAAGATGTTACAGTTGTTAGAAGTATGGTCGCTACTCTTATCAGTGCCCTCAAAAGAAAAGAAAAGAAAGACAATATAATGTTGAAGAGCTTCCACCTCATAAGAAAAGAAGACAGATTTGACAAAAATTGAAAAGAGTACTTTTAAGTATTCCAAAAACTTCAAGTAGAACATGAAAGTATCTACAAGGGTTATATACTTGGAAAGAATTCCAAGGGATATTTTCTAAAACATGATAGTAGATCCAATGGAATCTTAGATCTAGTACACATGCAGATTGATGACAATGACATCATTAGTTGTCTCCTTGCAGTATGTATCATTCTCTCCAGAAGACATGAAGACAAAAGATGAAGACTTCAGCAAGTCCTAAAAGTTCAGAACCTGATGAAGAAGAATATCAAGGTTTTTAGATCAAATGATGAAGTTGAGTATCCTTCCAAAAACTCTGGTGATTTTTGCAATGAGGTAGAAACTGATAGGGAGTCAACAAAACAAGCAAATATAAGTATTTTATACTTTGTGTAATAAGTTTCATTTGCATTGATTTGATCTGTTACTTTATTGATGAATAACATAATTGTTTTAATTAGTATTGCTTAACTTGTGTGGACATTTATGTCATGTGTTGCAAAATAGGTCCATTATGAATATTATGGAGACAATGATCCATGATCAATACCTACCCATGTTCTTATGGGAAGATGCATCCAATATGATAGATTATGCTCAGATATAGCGTCCTCAAGGATATTTGGGACAAGACTATTGAGGGATCATTTGTAGAAGTGAATCTGAAGAGAATCCTTGGTTTACCAGCAAAAACTCATGTGTCGAAGAATAAGAAGACGAAGATCCATGATTGAATTGAAAATCATCCTCGAATCCTGAATCATATGACTAGAGGTGAATGGTCCAGTAAAGGGAAATAAATCTCTCATTATCCTCAGTATATGGTGTGGCGATATTGGCCCAAATAGGAAGCTCTGAAGGATGAGTGTTCCTCTAGTACAATAATCATCCTTTTGATTATCAGGATGAGCAACAAAACCAATGTATTTTCCAAGAGATGATGTAGTGATCAGAAAGAAGAGGGCAGAATGGCTTTGTGATACTTATAGGATGCAAGAAGGAATACAACTCTCAGTGATATCTTCAAATATTGGAGGTTCTCATATTGTATGGAATTGATGAGTCACGTCATTGAATCCAAACCTTTCAGTGATGAGGAGCCAACATGCCAATAGGTTTGGAAGTATATCATAATCAGTCCATCATGAAGAATAATGTGTGTCAAGACCCGAAGGGAAACCAGTGATGACTTCTAAGTAGATCTAGAAGATCAAACATGTAGTTTTGATTAGCATTAGAGATTACTCATGAAGTACAACTAGTTTGCAGATGTAGAGGGAGAAATATACTAATATGTAGAAGGATTAGTATCCTCCAACACAGATTGAGTAGTTTGTTGATGATAAAGAATACTTTATATGAACTCAAGAAGGCACCCAGGATGTGATATGTTAAGACAAACATGTACTTAATGAGATTGAACTTCACCAAGAATTATGTGGATTCCAACCTTTACTACAAGGTTGTTGATTAGATCTTGGTGTTGTATGATTGATGATTTGTTCCATTATAGGAACAATGAAGTTCAGTGTCAAATGCAAGAGGGAGTTAGACTTAGAGTTCAAGATGAAGAGACTCAACCTAATGCATTACTTCTTGATATCAGAAGTGTGGAAGAGACCAAATGATATCTTCCTCGGATAGAGGGAGTACATAGATGAGATCTTGAAAGATTCAGGATGATGAACTGCAATTCCATGATGCTACTATGATGACATATCTAGAAAATCTGAGATATTTCGCTTCAAATTCATATTTGGTGGATCCTACAATGTACAAACAAATGATTTGATCCTTGAGATAGTGTATGGTTGAGTTGAGATTGTTCCATTGAGTTGTGGCAAAGCATGTGTCGAGGTACCTATGTGGTACAATTGGATATGGCTTGATATGTATCTCAGATGGAGATAAAGATGCAAAGTTACACAGTTTCTTACTGAAAGAAGTGCAATAGATAGAAAGACCATATTGAGATGTTTCTTTAGCTTGGATCAATCATGATATCCTAGATTAGTTGAAAGCATGATTCTGTTGAACTCAGTATAGTACAAGTAGAACATGGTGCAAAAAGGATCAGTGAGGATCTGGTACATATCCATGAATGAGAAGATAGCCAATACTCTCACCAAGCCTTTGTTTAAGACAGATTTTGTATACTTTAGTGACAAGCTTGGCGTGATGGATAACGCCTCTCTCAGTGAGAGGGATTATTGATGGATATGTGATGATGAGATGAGTAGACATTCATGTGAAATGAATGATCTAGATGAGAAAATATTCATGTGAAATGAGTGATCAAGATAAGTAGACATTCATGTGAAATGAATGATCCTGATGAAAAAATGGACATTCATGTGAAATGAACGGTCCTGATGAACAATATAGACATCGTAGTACAAAAGGCAGATGCAGTACTGAAGCACATTCTCATCGAGATAGCAACTTGGTGTAGAAAGTATCCCTCACTGAGTGGGAATTTTGATGTTCTCATGAGTTGCAGCATTGGGAAAATGTTTTGCAGATCATTCTCTTAGAGGTTTGCAACCCATGGAGAGAATATCCCCTTCATAGTGTTGATTAGTGATGTGGAATAATTATTCATGTGTTTACTAGATAAGTAGAGGGCTCGGATGCTTATCCTAGTGCCAGCCATGTGAGACTGGAGTGATAGTAGCATAGAGGTCACATTGTGTACTAAGTGTGTGGGAGTGCTCCATAGTGGGAGTGATCTATTATTTATAGATTGTGATGACTTGTATATGTTACAAGGAGATATTTTATCCTTGTATATTAGATAAAGTCTAATCTATTGTTGAAGTTGATAAGTTGATCAAAGAAGTATCTGGGTCTTCTTAGAGTATAATTAAGTCAACATTAGATCTTGGGTAAGAATATGAATGCATGTGATGAGACATCAATGAGGAGAAATTTTCCATGACAAAGAAATGTTCAAAGAAGTAAAGACAATCCATTGAAGAAGTCCAAGAGAAAGTGGAAAGAAAGGGAGAGCGCAACTACCCCAATAAAAGGGGTAAATTGACCTTAGAAGACAAAATGACAAGTCAACTTGGAAGATAAATAAAGAATAAATAAAAGTACAAGTCGACCTAATTGTGGAAACTTCTAGTGAAAAGAAGAATATAAATAAAGTGCTTCCACACTTCATTTTAATCATTCACAACACACTTCTCTCTCACACAAGGGCACATCATCTAATTAGGTTATCCAATATCAAAAGAAGTAATATTTGGGGTTCTCTTATTCTATTGAAGAATTTCTACCCTTATTAGGGTTTCTTAGTGGAATAAGAGCAAATTCTTGTGCTAGGGATTAATATTTATGATTGGTATTGTTCTTGAATTGGATTGATTTTATTCAAAGAAACTTTTGTTGGTTTTTCTTTCGTTTGGGTTTCCCAAGATAAAATTTGTGTGTTTCTTATGCATGGTGTATTTTAGTAGTCCTTTCTTTTAATTCTATTGCAAACGAATAATTCTATGATTGTGAGATGAAGTAAATAATGAAATAAAGTTAAAAGAGATGCAATTAAACTGCTAAAGTTATTAAAAATCTAACAAGGGTCCACTTTAACTCCTTCATGAGATACAATATGACTTAAATATTCAACTTCCTAAACCCCAAAGGCACATTTAGAAATCTTGTCATATAGTCGGTGCGCCTCCAACAGTTTCAAGACCATGTCAACAAGTTCTACATGCTCCTCCCCGTATTTGCTATAGATAAGTTTATCATCAAAAAATATTCATACAAATTTTCCAAAAAAGGTTTTAAAATAGAATTCATCAAGCTTTGAAATGTAGAAGGTGCATTGGTAAGGCCAAATGGCATGACCAAAAATTGATAATGACCTGGATGTGTTATGAAGGTTTTTTTGGAATGTATTCTATTCTCATTCTGATTTCATGATATCCAGACTGAAGATCCAACTTGGTAAAGAAAATTTCTCTATGTAATTCATCTAATAGCTCATCAAGGATGGGAATAGGAAACTTATATTTTATGGTCATCTTATTGAGCTCTTTGTAGTCTTGACACATACACCGTGAACCTTCTTTTTTATGAACCATCACCACTTATGTAGAGAATGCAATTTGGTTGGGTTGGATGATACCTGCATCTAACATTTCTTGAAACATTTTTTCAATTTCACTCATGGAGTATGGTTACCTGTAGGGTCTGACATTAGGTGATATAATACCTGGTTTCAAGGGAATAAAATGAGCATGAACTCTAGTAGGTGGAATTCCTTTATTCATTTATCCAAATACATTGGAATATTTGTCAATAACTTGTTGGAGATCCATTGGAATAGAGGGCATAGATGTTTGGTCATCTAGCGAGCATAAGTGTGCAATTAGTACATAGTGTCTGTTTTCTAGCAATTTTTTCATGATGTCAAATATTTTATCACCTTAGAGGGTTTCTGTGAAATACCTCTAAGTTCAATTTTCTTTCCTTCTAAAGAGAATCTCATGAAAAGTTCCTGAAAATTAAGAGTCATTGTTCTCAGCATTTGTAGCCATTGGACCCTTAGTACATAAGCACCACCCATTTGGATTGCAATCATAGAAATATCCAATAAATTTCCCCCATGTAAAGTTAATACTATGGCATTTCCCTAAACAATTTATGATACCTCCATCTACAATCATTACTTGAAATTCTAGGGTTGAATATGAAAAGCAATTTAGAAGTTTGGCTAATTTCCAATCAATGAAGTGATGGGTACTACCTGAATTAATCAACAATTTTAAATTTTTATTTTTGATATATCCTTCTACCCTGAGAGTTTAAGGAGTACTAATGACAACTAATACATGGAAATATATGGTTGGAGTAGTATATTCTAAATCTAACTCTTGAGACTGTTTCGGTTCTGGATAATTCTCCTCTTTACACTCCATGTAGAATAATTTATTATCAATGCACTTAAGCCCTTTATTGTACTTGTTGTCACAATTGAAACATGGTCCATTTGCTCTTTTTCCTCCAATTGTTGAGGTATCAACTTTGTAGATTGATTGTAGTTGGGGGAGGAAACACTTCCATCCCTATAGGTGTTAGTAGCAATCCTTCTAGTAGCTATAGCTATATTTTTACTTTCAACATTCCTTGTCAAACTAAAATCATTCTCCAATGGTTGTTACACCTGATTCTCATCACCATCATGTTATGAAATAGTTATCTCATTGATTGCCTAAAATTCCTCAGAGACTAAAGTAAAAAATGAGAGAAGAAGGGTAATTCTTTTTTTTAACAGAAACTAAAAAGAGAGTAATATTAAATAGGTTGTGCACAGCATTCATTACAAAAAAACCGTAGATGAGGTATTCTTGCGGGTCTGAGAA
The DNA here is from genome assembly GCA_001517045.1 of Pseudotsuga menziesii. Taxonomy (NCBI): domain Eukaryota; kingdom Viridiplantae; phylum Streptophyta; class Pinopsida; order Pinales; family Pinaceae; genus Pseudotsuga; species Pseudotsuga menziesii. The sequence continues at coordinate 528,409 of LPNX010029201.1, read as the reverse complement.
AAAGGAAACAAAACTAGGCCAGAAGATAGACCTTAGTATGCCACAGAGAGTTCTTACTTTTCGATTAATCACAAACGTAGTATAAACTCGAATAAACTATTGATTAAGGAAGATACAAAAAAACATGGACTTTTAACAGACACATTAAGGGTTGCCTGGTTTCCCCACAAGCTGAGTGACCGATTCCTCCTCCATGTTCTGTATTGCTCCTGCTGGATTTTCATGAGCTTGGCTTCCCTGGTTCATCTGCACCAAGCACTGCAGATCCTCCTGAATGTGGTCTACTTTCCCCGTGATTTCCTTTAGATTCATTTCATTATCATCTATCATAGCATCATGATTGCTAATCTGATAAGAAGTATATCCAACTACATCAACAAGGTTTTTTACCTCTTTAGTTGTCTCTCTGCTGTCCATAGTTCCTATGGCCACCATTTCATATAAACGTCGTATGTTCACCTTCAAATCTGCAAGACCATCATTTTTCCCTGCATGGTCCATTTCCTGAATTTGGTGAAGGTCTTGACCAAGACTGTGACTATAAAGACTTAGGCTTGACAGTTGATTGAGAACCGAACTAGAAGAAACAAAATCTTGTCCAATGCAGAGGCTGCAACACCAACTTCTAGAGGACAAATTGTTGAAAACAGAGTTGAGAATGGAAAGTTCTTTCTACAAAATGTCACAATCCCTTCTATTTTGACAAGAGAGAGTACCTATCGAGTCTTCCTCCCAGCCAGTGCAATTACAACCAAGGGTCAGGATATTACCTTCGAGAAGGAGCTTCCCGAAGAGGATTTCCGTGGTTGCAGGGCCTGTAGCTGAGTGCCAAAAGTACCCAGGAACGCTGGGAGTTAGGCACAGACAGTTCAGGAACGCATCCAGCACAAGTCTCTCTTTCACAAAACCCCTTAGCAGATGTGCGTAGAACTAGACTGAGGGAAAAATGTCTTCATCAAAACCAGACCTATCAACGAGCGGGTCTTCTTCCGGAGAGACAGCATGAGGTTTAACACAAAAATGGATATCAAGAAGAGCGAAGGGGCAGATGAATCTTCCAGACTAAGCCATTGTACAATGATGTGGTTGGCATGGAGCATGCCATCTGACCAAGCATTTAAGCCTGAGGAGATGGAAAGTTAATGCAGGAGGATGCATGGAGGAGCTAAGAGTGAGTGGAGGCCACATGTCTCCAAAGAAAAGCTCATAACTTAAACCATAATCCAAAGAAATTATTTTATTGAGACTTAGGATAGGAAAAGTTTTTATAAGAGCATGCATACTTTGCATTAGGGAATTGGTTTGGTGCCAATGTCTAATTCATGTATGCAAATATGACCTTGAGGAAGCGAGGCCCCTTGATTATCCAAAGAGTTCACGAGAGCATTGTTTGCTCGAAGAATGTGAAAGAACTCAACTCTACTCAAGAGGAGGGGAGTGATTCTGTCATACAGCCTTCTGCAGTTGATGGATCCTGTGGAATATCCATTGATAATTTTGTATATGACTTTCCTCGAGTCTCCAAAGACTGCTATCCTGGGGATAGCTATTGTGTCTAAGAATTATAGACCCTACAAGAGAGCCATCCATTNCTGCTACCCCTAGAAGAAGGGTAATTCCTTACTCTAAGCCACCACCGCACTTTTTCCTTGTGCAACCAGCAATGCCTATATCAAAAACATGCCTTGTCTATTGGCAAGGAGTGGTGTTGTCTCCTGCTACTTTTTTTACAAAAGGCGGTGCTCCCCTAGCACCGCCTGTCTTCCTCATAAAAAGTGCGGTGCTCGACTTATGAAGGCAAAAATAGAAGTTTCAAGAGGTTTCTCGAATATTCCTTCATGGAACCTCATCCCTAAGAACCAGGACAAGTAGAACTCAAATTCCCTTATCCTAGGGATGATCTATCAACATTCTCCTTTGAATCCGCAACCCACCCTATCCTTTGAGGCCTTTAAATAGTGGCTCACCCCTCATGGGAAAGGAGAGGAAGATTGTGTGATAGAATCTAAACTCTGTCCAAATTATCTCAGACTTTCTTGAGTGGTTAGGAGGAAAGGTGAAGCTTGAGGCAAGACCCCATTTTGAAGAGCTCCCAACACCAAGGCTTGGTTGTGATCTCTCCATCATTATTTTTTATGCAAACATTATGTATCTCATTCTTATTCTTTGTTTATTGTTTATTTCCTTGGTCATTTACATAGAATTGCATAATATCTTGTTACTCTCATATGGTTTGGTTCCTGTGTGTCTATTGTAGGTCTAATCTTTGCATAGCTCAAGCACAACAAGGTCAGATATTCACATCCTGTCAAAAGGTATGCAAATAACTAATTCAAGTAGTCTATAATTATAGGGAAAGATTCTATGTTCAGTAGGTGTTTTGTTCTATATTTGAGTGATTTAGACTAGGGAAACAACCTTTGTATGCATTGGCTAAGAATTTCCATTAAAAAAAGTGGCAACATCCACAGGGGAGATCGAATTCTTGGTCTTGTAGTAAGTTGAATCTTCATTTTTCAATTTAAAATCATAGATCTACATGTTAATTTGAGAGATTTACTTTGGAATTGGTAGATTTTCCTTTGTTTTTCTCTGATTATTCGTGCTCTTGTCTTTCTTTGTCATTTGGACTCATTGTTCAGGCTCTAACACACTTCTTGTTTCGCCCTTTTTGTGTTTTTAAAATCAATTCAGGCCACCGCACCTCGGCTGAGTAAAAAGTGCGGCCAATGCACCTTTTGTTAAAACAACCTACGGTGCCATTGCATGTTTCCTGTGTACAAAGAGCGGTGCCACCGCTCTGTATATGTTTTCAAGGAGGGGTGTCAAGCTGCCAACACTTTGTGGTACCAGGTAATTCCATGGGCCCTATTTTGATTTTTGAATTTTGAATATGAGTTTCAGTTTAGAGGTCTGTTTCTGGTTTTGTTTCTGATAGTTACTCTCATTGATTGAAAGCTCGAAAGGTTTATGTTCTTGATTTGGCTTTCTCTGCAAGAATGATGATTGCTTTTGGATTTTAAGGCTTCTTATTTTGTATTTGATCTTAAAGTTATTACTTTGGAAAGAATTTGTTTGTTTTATATCTCTGATAGATGTTGTATTCAACAGAAAAGAAAAGATTTCTTTCTTTTGTTTTCTTCAAAATTTTAAAAGATTACTTATATGCTTTTTATTGCAAAAAATTGAGAAAAAAATCAAAAAACTTTTAGTGTAGGAAGGACTTTTGATTAGTTTGATAAACTTTCAAGTGTTCATTGTGTGTTTTTTCTTCTCATTATAACAAAAGAACAAAAAAAAAATTGTTTTAAACTAGTCTTTCTTTTAGTTGAAGAATTAAAAGATTTTGTGTGAAAAGTAGTAACATATTTTCTTTTAAAAGAGATCTCATTTTTCTTTTCAAATTGCATTAGAAAGCTTTGTTTGCTTGGATTAGGAACGAAAGAAATAGTTTGATATCTTTTGTTTGGGATTTGTTTCTCTTTTGAAAGGAAAATAACCGAACCTCTATCTCTCTTTTAGGTAGGGCATACTTGAAAGTAAAGTGAAAAACATGCACTTGCATACTTGCAAGGTTTTTATATTTAGTTTTTTAACCTCATGCATCCACCTAAACATACAAGATAAAATAAAGCGCTAGTCTAAGTTAAAATATTTAGCAAGGTATGATAGGTTAGAGACATGTTTTGGCGTCTTTAAACATAAGAGTTTTAATTAATTGCATGCACTGCATCCCGGGGATCGTGTGGTTATTCCACTTACTTGTTTGTATATCAAATGGCCTTTCACGTACCCTTGAGGTATATAGAAAGGTACTTCACGTACTCAACGGTGTATAGGAAGGCCCCTTTCATATGGTTGTGCATTAGCAACACTACTACGAAGTTGAGCTCTCACGTACCTTGTGTATCAGGAGACACTTTTATGGATCCTAAGACCATCTGAGAAAATCCATTTGATCGTCTTATCATCACAATACACCGAGAACAACACTCAGGGAGATTACTACACACATACCGTCCAGGTAGTCAGGTATTCAGGAAAGGATACGGTCCTAATCCTCCTTGTTGCACTCTAATATTGGACTCTACTATATATAGAGAGTTGTGATGATCTAAAAATCCTATGAGGATCCAAACGTTCACTCCACTCCTGTCATAGCTCTTGCGTGTTTCCTTAGTTTGAGTAGTGTTTGTTTTGCTTGATTAGTTAGAAGTTTCTTTTTTAGATCAGTTTGACCTATCAAATTGATTGATTTCCCTTGGAGGTGGTCCCATCGTATACAATGATTATCGCTTGAGTATCCTTTGAATCCTACGACTTGATATCCTATGGAACAAGAGATGGATATTAATTCTAAAACAAGAAGTGAATCTATTCCTTAATTAGAAGGGGCTCCTATTACAAAAGAGGGGGATGATTTCTCTCCACCCTCTAATGTTCCTATTATTGATCATTGAGTACCACCTATAATGGAACAACCCTCATCCAAATATCCATCTTTTTCCACACAAACCCCTACAAGGACTATGTTCAACCTGTTCCAACCCTATGATGCAGTTGCTACCATGTTTGGTCCAACTGCTTCATTTTGGGTAACCACTTTAGGACAAGTTATCTCCGAATTTAGTTCTACTAGTGTCGTTAATTTCTCCTTGATGGAGATGACCCCTAACCCTATAAGGGGTTTCCCTTATCTTTTGTCAAGTGATCTCCTTCGTAGGTCTTTAAACTTCCCTTCTAGCTCAATTTTGGCTAATGCTCCTCCTGCTCCAACAGTCACTAGACTCACCACTCTAGTGGGAATTTTACAATCTTCTCCAAATCCAACGCCAAATTCTTCATTAAGAATTACTCCTATGCCTTCCATGAGTTTGCCAAATTTTGGAAGTCAGACTTTCCCTCCACATCCTACGCAACTAGAGGAACTTATGTCCATGTTACATAACATGTCAAGACCCACACCTCCATTTGTAGGATCTAGTGGAACCATTGGTTATGGTCTTGTTTCATAACCACCTACATCCGCTTGGGTTTAACCACAACAAACCAATATCAGTAACCCATACTATAGAAGGGCGCAATATAATAACCCTTTATATGTGCCTTACCCAGGATGTGTTACCAATCAATGGACACAAATTGCTTATGGACCCCAAGTCAAGCCTAACTCGGTTCAACCATTTGTAGGGAAAAACACTCCCAATTACCAACAATTTGTGGGTTACTATGGTCAACCTCAGCCGACCTATGGTCATACTGGGGTTTACATGCCTTATCAATATTATAATTACTCGTAGCCCAATAGGAAACTCCCTTTCTTAGAAACATTGGATTTTCCAAACTTGTCTAAATTAATCAATGATCCCATTCTACACGACCCTTTTTGGCCAACTATTCTGTAGTTACCATCATACATTCTGAAGTTTGATGGAAAGCAAGGGGAAGATCTAAAAATCCATGTCATGACCTTCCATCTATGGTGTTCTTTGAACTCCTTGATGGATTATTCTATCTGTTTGCGGCTCTTCCAAAGAAATTTGATCGGTACGTCCGCTAAGTGGTACATCAAACTTCAACAACATTCGTTTGTGGATTTCAATTTGTTGGCAACAACATTTATTACACATTTCCAACTACCAATTCATTATGAGACTGGCACGTATCTCTTGACTTCCCTTCAGAAAACTACCTCTACCCACATATTTGATCACATTCATGAATGGAGGAGACATCAAAGGTTGATCAAGGCTCCTATTCCAGATCAATTGCTAGATGATTGGTTCACAAAATCATTGTTTCCCCATATTGCCAGAGATGTGGCTATGGGAGGTGTTGTTACTAAGGAACGAGCTATTAGCCGTGCGCAATACTTGGACTTGGTTTATTCCCAGTACGAAATATTGTATGATTTGATCCCTCATGTTCCTCTTCCAACATTGATCCTACCAAACCACCTATTGAAACTCATGTAGATGGTGTTGTCGGTACAATCCAACCCCCATCCACAATGAAACCTACCAAGCAACAAATCCCTTCTCCTGCTACTTCCTCAACTCCTACTGTTTCTACCGAAGTGAATGGGGTACAATCCTCGCAATCACCCGATAATAAAAATAAAGGTAAAGTAAAGTCTAAAAAATCTGGAAACCAGCAGGAGACTCCAAAGACTACGGCTCAAGAGAATGATTCAAAACCAAAAAGGAATGCTAAGTATCCTTTCCTTTTGTGTGGAGACAATCACTTCACTAAGGAAAGTCCTAGATGTGAAGAGATTAACAAGTTTTTGAAAAATAATCCTACACTGGCAGTCTTAATTGACCCTTTCCCATCTCAACAAAAATTGATATGCCATGCATATTTGCATGGTGCTTCTTCCTCCATGGAAGAAATCAAGATGATGTCCACCAAAATAGTTGGACTAACTACGCGAACTCAGACATATGATAAACCTCTCGAGAAAAAGGATGAAGGTACTTATTTCAAGAAGACTCCCACTAATCCTTCTTCTTCGTCTCCTTCTAATGGCCCTCTTACCATCGAAAAACCTATCCCTGATGCAATTTTACATCCTCCTAAGAGTACAATCTGGAAGTCGGTATTTAATCCTAACGCTCGAGTTTCCCAATTCTATAATATCATCAAAGATCTATCTTAGACACCTTTTTTATGTCCACTCTGGAAGTACTCCAAACTTGTCCTACGCAACGTAAAAAGTTGTTGTCAGCTCTAGGGGTTCTATATCTGGAGAATTCTAATATGATTACCTTTAATGTGGAGAACTTTAAACCGAGACTATCTCACCAGCTCACATTTCAAATCGCAACCAAGGTGATTGGTAGGAAAGTTCATCGTACCATACTGGACGAAGGAGCCTCCACCTCGGTGTTATCTATGTCTTGTTGAAGAGCCATTGGTTCTCCTGAGGTAAATTGTTCACCAACTACGTTGAAATATTTTGACCGATGAGGTTTCCAGCACTATGGCTTGTTACCGGCTTTATCTATTGAACTCTGGGGCAAGACCATTTCTATTCAGGTAGAAGTGGTCGAAGCTTCGATGGATTACAAACTTTTGTTAGGGAGGAATTGGTTTTATTCCATGACAGAAGTCGCCTAATCAGTGTTTCATGTTCTCTAGTTTCCTCACCAAGGAAAGATTGTCACTATCGATCAGCTTGATTATTGCTCCCCAGATATCACTTCCACCATAGCAAATAATGTTCTTTTTGTCGCGGCAGACACCCCCTCCTTATCAGACTGTAGGAGTTAGACTTTTGAAAGACTCGAACCTTATGGGAGTATTTCCATCTACTTCTTCCCTCCTAGCACTCAAATTGATACGGTGAACATGATATCCTCCACTGTCAGTGACATGTCAAAAGGAAAGGAAATTGCTTAAACACCTTCTTTGAGTCCTCTCGTAGCCCTATATCATGCCATGCAATCTACTTCTGATGCACACGTCAATGACCATCTTTTAGTAGCATTAGATCCTTACCATATTCCTTATTGGCTAGATTCCCCTCTCCCTGCTCTTGACTATCTCTTACAGACTTTCCCGTCGGATGAGTCCATTATGGATATTATGAGTTCAAATGAATCTTTATGGAAAGATCATCATCATAGATCCTCTTTCCTTCCTAATGCCAATTCGGTAGAACCTGATTTTGTATCTCTCATTAGTTATGATATCGTTGAACATCCTCAGTCACCCGTATTGCTGCAAGGTGTTGATTCTAAAGGGAATATGTGTAACATTACCCAGACCATACCCATCGACATATCGGTGAAACCTGTAACTGTTGAACATGTTCATATAGGCCAGAATTGTTCAGCGGCAGAAATTGCAATTTATCAAGCCCTTTTCAAAGAAATTTGATATGTTTTTGTTTGGAGTTATGAGGAAATTCCTGGCATTGATCCATAAATCATTGTCCATGAGATCAAGAATTACCCAGCTGCAAAACATGTTAGGCAGAAATGTCATCAAGTCCACCCTATGAAAGATGCAACGATAAAAGCTGAAGTTGAAAAGATTTTAAAGGATGGTTTCATCTATCCTGTGCCATTGAAAGAATGGGTATATGATATTGTTCATGTCACTAAGAAACAAGGAACTAGTAGGGTTTGTATCAATTTTAGGGATTTAAATAAGGCTTGTCCTAAAGACAATTACCATACTCCCTACATCGATCAGATCATCGAAAATTGTGCTGGAAGTATCATTTTCTCTTTTATGGATGGCTTGTTCAACTATAATCATATCGAGATCCTACATGCTTATCAACATAAGACAACATTCATTTTTCCATGGGGCACCTTCGCCTACCATAAACTACCTTTTGGCTTGAACAAATCTGGAGCTATGTTCCAACAAGTCATGTCCTATGCCTTCCACAATATCAAGAATATAGTGGAACCTTGCCTGGATGACCTACCTTCCCATTCACAATGGTGAGAGGATCATTCAAGGCATCTTAAGGTCATTTTCCTTAGATGTCGTCATGATCATATTCATCTCAATCCACATAAATTTGTTTTTTGTGTAGAGACTGGATGTCTACATGGATTTGTTGTTCCTGGGGATGGTATTCGTATCGATCCTTTGAAATTTGCTTCCATTGTGGCCTTACCCCATCCAACCAATATTACAAAACCTCAAAGTTTGCAAGGGAAGGAAAACTTTCTATGTCATTTTGTGTGCAATTTTGCAGAAAAGATGCATGGATACATGCATTTGTTGAAAAAGAACACTCCATTTATCTGGGATCCTCTGGCTCAACAAGATTTCGATAGTTTGAAACATGCAATTACACACTCGCATGTATTTCACCCCCCCAATTATCTGTTAGACTTTATGTTATATCTCGATGCCTCCACTACTACCATCTGCATGGTCTTAGTGCAAGAAGATACAAATGGCCAGGATCATGTGATTTATTATCTCATTAAGATTCTATTGGAATCTAAAACTCGACACTCACATGTTGAGAAGATGGATTTGGCTATGGTCATCTCCGTGCAACGCTTTCGTCGCTACATTCTACTTCACACCGCCACTGTTCTCGCAGACCTAAACCCCATGTATTACAGCCTGACCAGTCAGGTACTGGGGAGAAAATACTCTCGTTGGATTGTTATCCTGCAAGAGGTTTGACCTCTAGTTCACCAAAACTACTTCCAAGAATTCATTAGTCTTTGTGGAGCTAATGTGTGACCTTCCCCATGCTACGATGGAAACCGATCCCACTGACTCATTCCCCGATGATTTTTTGTTCTTGATTAGCACAACTAACCCCTGGTATGGAGATCTTATCATATATCTCCAAACTCAACGATTTCATCCCGATCTATCTCGCGATGATCGTCGTTGCATCCGACACCACACAAAATACTATATAATCATCAATGATACCTTATATCGACGTGGTATTGATTCTATTTTGCAGTGAATTTTCACACACAAAGAGGTTGAACAAGTATTGAATGATTACCACTTTGGAGCATGTGGAGGTCATTTTTCTGGGATGGCTACAACCCAAAAAATCCTCCGCACTGGCTATTTTTATCCCTCGATATTTAAAGATTGCCATGAAGTGGTTAAAAAACACCCACCCTGCCAGTTGTTTTATCCAAAGAAGCGCACCCACCCTGCCAATTGTTTTATCCAAAGAAGCGCACCCACCCTGTTAAGCTCTACTGCATCATTGACGTTGGCCCTTTCAACTTATGGGGAATCGATTTTATGAATTGTAAGCCTACCTCAGGTGGGGGGCATGGTTACATCATTGTAGTTGTGGATTACTTTACGAAATTGGCTAAGGAAATGCCTGCATATGCAGAGGATGGTAAGACTGTCGTCCTCTTTATTTTCAATCACGTCATAGCTAGGTTTGGGGTTCCTCAAGCCATAAGTACTGATCACGGATCTCATTTCCATAATCAGATGATGACCAAGCTTAGCGCTAAGTTGGTTTTTCGTCATGACAACTCAACTCCTTACTATCCACAATCTAATGGCCAAGTAGAAGCCATTAACAAATTTCTAAAAACTATACTTCGCAGGATGGTGGGAGGACATAAATCAAACTGGAACTTAACTCTTTTCTCATCACTATGGGCCTACAGAACCTCTGTAAAAATAGCAACCGGTTTCACGCATTTTCAATTAGTCTATAGATTAGAATTTGTTTTACCTATTGAATGTGAAATCCAATCCTTGAAACTAGTTGTCAAGCTTTTTCCTAATACCTTGACTGAGGAAGAACGTTTCCTTTATCTCACAAACCTTGATGAAATGCGATGAGATGTTGCTTTGGCTAACGAGGCGTATAAAAAATGTATCAATGATCAATATGATAAGTTAATTCAACCTTGTGTCTTTAACGAAGGAGATCTTGTTCTGACATATGATTATAAACATGATAAATTAGGAAAAGGGAAATTGGAATCGATGTGGTACGGTCCATATGTCATAAGTAAATTATTAGAGAAAGGGGCCTATGAGCTAGTATATTACGATGGAATACCTTTTGGAAGCCTCGCAATGGTATTTACATGAAAAGGTACTATGCTTAAAAAAAATTGCATCAGTACCTTGTACATTTGTGTATATTTGACTTTTGGTGTGGTTTGATTATTTTGGTGTGGTTTTGGAATCTTGTCTGTCACTACTTATTTCATGTTATGTTTTGACTATGCAAATGACTTATTACTATGGTTTTGTGGATAGCGCCATTCGCCATACCCCGAATCTTGCTTCAGTAGCCTAGGTATTCTATTCCCAAGCCCACGACTTAGTTAGTCCAAGGGGAGTTTGCCTATGTCCAGCTACCAACAATATCGTTGAATATCATGCAGTCATAGGGTTGTTAACCAAAGCTTCCTATCATGATGTTGATCACATGGTTGTTTATTTGGACTCTCAGTCAGTGGTTTCCCAGTTGAACCACGTCCACACCATCGACAACCCTGTACCCCTTTGTATTTTTTGAAGAGTAAGACTCCTCAAATAGTTGTTTGAGTCTATTACCTATCAACATGTTCCAATATCTTCTAATTCAATTGCCGATCCGCTTTCTAATTACATGTTGGATTGGAATTTATCCCATTCTTGACATTTTGATGTGTAAAAATAACATGAAAATTGTAAATAAATAGTGTAAAAGATAAGATCCGTGTAAATTACATTCCATTATAAAATTTCCATAGGCCACAAAAAGAAGTTTGTATATATACATATATATAAGTTTTTGGTACAAAAATGTGGTCCCGATACCTAATCTAAAGTGTGATAGCTTTCAATACAATAGGATAACAAAAAATTGAAGCTCGTAGCTTTTAATGTACATCTCCTGCTAAACCCTAGTGATGCTCATTCTAGTACATGATCACTCTTCCCACTCTATGTAGCAAGTGACTGAAACGTCCTGACATGTTGGTCATGTGTCACCGATACCTCCTTGGGAGATCATCTACCAATATGTTGGGGATGTCTAATGGAAGCCTCTAGAGGTTCTCCTCTATCTCTTGTATCTCCTCATTGGTCTCCTGGTGTACGAATCTATCCCCCGTTCACCTGTCAATAGGTGAAGACCCAACTGTCCTGGCTACCCCAACATCTGCATAGTAGGAAAACGTGTCTCAGTACCACAAATAAAAACTATAAAATCGTAAAAAAAAATAAAACATGTATTTAAGTGTCTTTCTTACCTATATCACCCCATTGTTCTCGCTCGAGAAGAGCTAACTCCAGATCACCACAAAATTTTGTTCCTGCATAGGCATAGTCCTCAATCATCAGAAGTTAACCATCAAACTAGCAAAAGAATGATGCCCCGTACTTGACTCTGGGACCCCCGCCACCATGGCGGTCCATCACCTCAACCCATAGTAGAATACTTGGATCTCGTGCCCCAAGTTCGTTGAAGACCACTTGAGGCTTCAACATTGGGACTCTCTCTAAAAATAAGGATACTAGAATGGTCCCATGCCCAAATTGCTTTAACTCACCTCAGCGACATTTGGTAAGTTGATCTTTTAATACCACCAATAAGGATTCCTCCCAGTCAAACATGGTAGGTGCCATTTCTTCCAGGGCATACATCATATGGGCCATAGAATCCTGGTGTTCCCCATGGCTTCCTGATACTCATTGCATGGTAAAGAGAATTGTCCTCAAAGGTAGATTCATTACATCTTTTATAGGGATTTTCTTCCCACTCATTTGGGTGCCCTAAAAATAGTATTGATCAATAAGTCCTTGGGTAGTCATATCCCCTCCTCGTGGACTAGTCACTGATATGGGTTCTCCCCTCGTGGAAATCCCTATAAGGAAATAAATATCTTCTACCTCCACCGTGAGTATATGAACCCCCACCTCAAAGTACTACTGCTCAGGATTCCACATCTTGATTATATATTCCAATAGTCTAATTTGGGCCCTCATGTTGGGCACCTGGAAGAACTTTAGGAGTCCACACTCTCGAAGTGTGCTGACCATTTCATGGTCGTTTTCCCTACGGATACCATCCATCTCATGTTCTATTTACTTCCATACAAACATTTTGTCTCTTTCACCCTGCCAAACATTCAAATGGAGATATTAGAAACCATCTATCATCATTTGTAAATCTTTAAAACATTTTGTTTGGCCCCATTTTTTAGTTTTTTAGGACGGTATATGCCATCGCTATTTGTCCTTTCAAACAGAGCGGTGGCACTGTGTTTCCCTTTGAGGAAATGTGCGGTGTCGATCAGCACCGCCTTTCCTGTAAGAGGAAAGCGCGGTGCTGGTGAGGCACATTTTCCCCTAGAAAACTATTTTTCACTATTTACCACTTTTATTTACCTTTTTGGGTTTTTATTTAAATAAATTTATTATTTTTACCCACATTATGGTCATATTTTGTCTGGTTTTTTACCAAATTAGTGTCTAATAATCTTTTTGAAAATTGTAGGACATGCGAAGTGATGTTTTTGGGTATGGACGAGTTTTCTTTTTTTCTTTTGTGGTCTCGGTCAAATCAAAAAATATTCCGAGCGCATTTTTTAAAATATAGCCATGCTCGTTAAACCCTAGAACTAAGTTTTCGAGTCTACTTCTATTAATTTTTTGGGATCGTTAAAATTATTTACGAAAACGAAACCCCAGTGGAGTCCTCTTTAAGCTCTTTTCTGACTCTTGAAATATGAAAAGATCACCGAGTGAACTTGTCGCTTTCATGCTCATAAAAGTACTTGAAAGGTCGTCTTTCCAACGGTAGTTTACCCCTTTTTCGGTCTGGATTGACTATTTACGAAAAAGGTACACTCTAGTCTTTGACTAGAAGAGTTCTCCAAGGTATTATTTTATACTTTTTCGGGCCTCAGAGACTAAACTTTACGAAAAGGGAACTATCGTAGTTTTCTTTAGTCCCGTTCAGACTCTTTAAACATGAACGACGTCGAGTTTCCTTTCAATGGACTCATTAAACTAAACACTAAAAGACCCTTTTTGAGAACAAACCCCTCCTTTATTAGGTTTAGAAAACATATGAGAGTGGAATTATCCAATGATAATCTATAACAAGTGTTTGTTACCCTCTTTTAACTCATTAAAAAAGAAAAGAGGCACTCATCGATCATTATGGGGAAATTAAGGGAAGGAAAATATGTTTCATTTGTAATAATGACAGCTTTCTAGTCACCTTTGAACATGGCACTTGTCTTCATTTCATTCAAACAGTTGGGTATTCAACCTGTCTTCAAGTCGATCCACTTTCATGATTCATTTTACTCCTTCAAGTCTTTTCAAAGAATGCATCATCCAGCGTCGTATTATGTCCCGGTATCCACCTCATCAAGTCAATACTGTTAAGTCTTCGGTCATGCCACCCAATGTTCAAAGGAAAGTCGTATATTGAGAACTACCCTTTGCAGTCAAACCTACCTCTAATTTTTGTCAGATACCTTTGAGTCAGTTGTGTGGTTACTTGATACTCAAGTTCCAAAACTTGGTTCCACGTTTCGTGTCGTTGATGTGGGATTCATCATGGCCCTCCTTCGACGAGTCTATTGATGTTGATTTCAGCATATCTTCCAAGAATTAGTCTTGAAAACAAGTCAGTACCTTGAAATATGCATACCTTAATGAAAGGTTTCATCGCTTTTGACAATAGGATTTCATCATTGGCCTTTGAACGAAAGATTCAGCCTAGTGCTCGACGTCATTCCATCCATTCACATTCGGAGGAATGTACAGGGGTACCTTGGCAATCATTAACATTAATGGTGATCTCCCTCGCACTTGTTAACGATTTTCATCATTGACCAATAATCAAGTGGTTTCTACCATGTTTGACTTTCTTGAGAACTAGATGAAGAGCCTAGGTGTTTGTTGAGCATTCATATGATTGATTACTTTCCCCCAGGTTGTGATGGAGTATTTTGTATGAGTCATTGCATGGATCCACATTTGTATCTTCGTGGTTGTGCTCAGATTTGCGTCTGTATGACATAGATCTACAATGTATGTCTGGTAGCTATGTCCAAATTTGAGTCCTCTTCGCATGGATCTACATTGTATTTTAGTATCCATGAATGTTTATATCTCACAAGGATCTGCATTGTATTGGACGACAACGATGTTGTGAGTCATTTGGATATGTATCAAAGTGTAAATGTACTGCAGAACCACTTTGGTTGTTGATGAGTTCTGACCTTTGGACCTTTGCCTCGAAATTATAGCATGTTTCGACAAAGCATTTTTCCTATCCTTTCTCTCTAGCCTCATGCTTTGGGGGGCATTCTGTTACACATAATTCTCATCACCATCATGTTATGAGATAGGTATCTCATTAATTGCCTTAAACTCCTCAGAGACAAGTAAAAAATGAGAGAGGAAGGGTAATTCCTTACTCTAAGCCACCGGTGCACTTTTTCCTTGTGCAACTGGCGATGCCTATATCGGAAATGCACCTTGTCTATTGGAAAGGAGTGGTGCCACTGCCTGCCATCTTTTTGCAAAAGGAGGTGCTCCCCTAGCACTGCCTATCTTCCTCATAAAAAGTGCGGTGCTAGACTTATGAAGGCAAATAAGAGAAGTTTCAAGAGGTTTCTTGAACATGCCTTCGTGGAACTTCATCCCTACGAATCAAGACAAGTGGAACTCGAATTCCCCTATCCTAGGGATGATCCCTCAACCTTCTCCTTTGAATCATCAACCCACTCTATCCTTTGAGAACTTTAAATAGTGGCTTACCCCTCATGGGAAATGAGAGAAATATTGTGTGATAGCATCTAAAATTTGTCCAAATTATCTCAGACTTTCTCGAGTGATTAGGAGGAAAGGTAAATCTTGAGGCAAGACACCATTGTGAAGAGCTCCCAACACCAAGGCTTGGTTGTGATCTCTCCTTCATTATTTTTTTATGCAAACATTTTTTCTTTCCCATAAACATTGTGTATCTCATTCTTATGATATGTTTATTGTTTATTTCTTTGGTCATTTACATAGAATTGAATATTATCTCGTTACTCTCATATGGTTTGGTTCCTTTGTGTCTATTGCATGTCTAATCTCCGCATAGCTCAAGCACAACAAGGTCAAATCTTCACAACCTGTCAAAAGGTATGATAGGATCTAATTTAAGCAATCTAGAATTCTAGAGAAAGATTCTATGTTCTGTATGTATTTTGTTCTAGATTTGAGTGATTCAGAGTAGGGAAACAACCTTTGTCCGCATTAGCTGAGAATTTCCATTAACAATTATTTAGGTTCAAAGACATGTACCTCATGTTGAATGATCTCCTTTAGAGCTCCCATAAAGAGATCCAACTAATTATCCTCATGAATGTTCCTCTCTCTAAGACTCAACTTCTAAAACTACATAATGTTCTCTGAAACTGGACCTTTTTGTTTGATATTTATCAACTGCCTAAAGAAGGTGTTACTATTAATATCCCCATAATGTGCTATCAATTCTTCAGTAAATATGGAACAAGATACAATAGAGTCCTTTCTATGATTACAAAGCCATTAATACCAAACAAAATGATCAGCTTCTAACTATAAGGATGCAATAGTTACCTTTTGTAAATTTGGCACTTGGTGTAAATTGAATAATTGTTCCATATGGAATAACCATGCTATTGGATCATTTCGATCAAAATTTCTCGTACCAATCTTGGGATTGATGTAAATTCCTTGGTCCTAAGTTGAACCCATGATGACGTGATGAATCTTCAAATGTCGGGGACTCAAACCTCTTGTTCTCAAACTATTTTTCAATTTTCTCAATATGTGATTGGGACAAGTCCTTCTTGTTCTATTTATCCTCTTCTTTAAGGGATGAATTGTGAGTAAATAAATTCCTCATCTCATTCAATTTTTTCTTTTTCCTAACTTTGAGATCATCTTTATTAGCCATCTTTCCAGATCCCCTTTACTGGGAAAACTTTTCATCTCCTTTTCTATATCATTTATTTGGTTTATCAATTGAGTATGTGTCACTGACCTGTCATTCACTTCCTTCAACTTGGCCTCCAAATTGGACAATTGGTGACTCATTTATTCATTTTCATGATCGTGAATCATGGTTGAGATTTCAAGAATTTTAGTGGGCGAAGTAAGTTTTGCTCCAACTCTTGCCATTATATATCACCAATATTTACAAAATTTCTTCTATTTCCTCTTTATCACACCTTTTGAAGCACCCAAAATAGATATTACAATATAAAGTTATGCAAGTTTCAAGTTCATGTACCTTTAAAAACCATTTCTGGACATTGTCTTACTAAGCTACATTCTAACTGTTGTAACTCTACAATTTTGGCCCTTCTTAGTCAAAACTTTCATGTAGTATTAACCTGATATGTTTTCTATGCAATGCCATGTCTCACCCAATTTGATGTTCCAAGAGAGAGTTATGGTGATTTCCCCAAAACTTATCTCTCTTTGTGCCTTCCATGAGGGCAAAAGTGTATGGACTACAACATGTCCAATTTTCTAGATCAAATTTTGAAATTGATATCATGAATACTATGGTCCATATTATTTTTTATGTAATAAGTCTTACTCAATTTCATTTTCTCAAGCTATAGATATAACAATTTTATCCAAAACACTTGTTTGGGACTAGTTTTTGGACTAGTCAAAAACCCTAACTTCCACAAGGTATAACTCCAAACCTGTAATGAACCAGGACTTGAAATTTGTACCATAGATATTTTATATGTCCTTTGGAGATTCTCTAAGTTTTGATGTCTAAATAATTCCCAAAAAAAAATTATAGCAAAAATACCCAGATGACTCATTTTGGAAGCATCAAGGCTATGATACCAAATGTTATGCACCAAGTTCCCAAAAGATCATATAAAAAGAAAAAGAGAGTAATCCAACACATTAAGAATGAAGAAAAGGGATGAATAAAAATCCTCTTACTTGGGGCACCCTCCTTATACAATGTAGCAAAGACAAAAGGCAAGATGAGAATATCTTAAAGCTAGGTATCCTTGGTATATATATAGGAGACAAAGGGTACAATTACAATTATATCCGACTATAAGGTCCTAGCCAATAAATAAAGGTAATACAAATGTAATAATAAAAATGTAATGTTACAATATATAGGACTTGACAAGGATACTCTTGAGAAACAAGCTTTTAGTTACCACATGAATAACACCGATATGGTGGTGAGCTGTCTGTGAAGCATCACAAAGTTGAAAGCTCAACAAGTTTCCATAGGGATAAATGTGGAGGACTGAGGAGTTGGTGTCCATTGCATTGAATGGGTTTATTGCGTCTTAGAAACCCTTTGTCCAAGGTGTTTGTGATCATTACCATTTACCTACTTATGATCAGATTTGGAATAACATTGTGCAGGAAGAGATGAACTCAAAATCTCATTCAACAAATAAAAACGTAGTAGAATACAAAGCCCTTATCGGGAGGAGAAGGAAGTGAAGAAAGAAAATATAATAGAAAGGTAATAAGTAAAAATAAAGTCCATGTAATAAAATTTTAGTAATGTGAAATGTTTTAGGTGTCATCAGAAGGAACATTTGCCAACAAAAGTTTGTACAAGAAAAAAGGAAAGGCCAAGCAGCAAAAAAGGTTATAGGGAGTGACAAAGCCCTTATCGGGAGGAGAAGGAAGTGAAGAAAGAAAATATAATAGAAAGGTAATAAGTAAAAATAAAGTCCATGTAATAAAATTTTAGTAATGTGAAATGTTTTAGGTGTCATCAGAAGGAACATTTGCCAACAAAAGTTTGTACAAGAAAAAAGGAAAGGCCAAGCAGCAAAAAAGGTTATAGGGAGTGTGCATACAGTAATATCAGTGGAGGACTTACCATCCCAACTTCAAACCACATTATCCATGGTCTCTTATTCATCTTCCAACATTGTTTCAAGTGTTGGATGGTATGTGGATAGTGGGGGTATTGAGACCTATGACCTATGGCTTGAAAAGTTTCAACGAGCTTCAAGGAAAAGTAGGAGGAAAATAAGTGGAGTTGTGTGATGATTGTACATATCCTCTAAAAAGAGTGGGATCCATTTCCTTATGAATGCTTGAGTTAATGATGTTTTATTTGTTCTTGTTGTGAAGAAAATTCTTCTTTTGATTTTTTGTATGGTAGATCGTCAATGTAAAGTTTCATTTGAAATGAAACAATGAACTTATCGGTGATAGTAGTATGTCAAGTCCAAGGACTTTGGCTAGAGGTGTGCAAGATGGTGACCTTTACAAGGTACTTATAACTTGATCCCATGGTACTTGTACATAACAGTGGGACATTGGTTGAGCCTTATAGTTTCTAGGAGGCCTATGTAGAGCATGTATGGTAGGATTCCATGTAGACATGTTCAAACTTATTATGGAATCAATTATCAATTCCAAGCTTACAACTTATGGGAGTATTGAAGAGTACCATGACAAGGTTGTTGGATTTTCTTAGAAAGAGGGAGTTGAACTCGATGAGATTCTTGCTCCAGTTACTACAAGTTCTCTCAAAAGAGGGAGTTGGACCTATTGAAATTTTTGCTTCAATAATCGAGAGCTTTGATGTGCATGGATGAGACACCCTGTTTACGTTTCTTTGGATGTCATATGTGCATTGGTGTTTGCCCTACAAGCCTAGTATTTCAAGATGGATGAGATTTGTGAAGGTTTGTATCTTTGTGATTATGATAGATCTTATTCATTTGTCTTGGTCTTGTATAGAAATGTGTCATATTTGCAAGGAATATTGAACAGTTCCTGATGTGGTGTATAAATATTTTGGTTCATGAAATTGGTATGAGGTATGATGGAGTTTGGTAAGCTGTTGATTATCCTAGGATATGCTCCATATTAACATGTCAATGTTCTTTGGAGGTTTGATATGTTGCAATGGTATCTTGTTTAATGGATACAATGAGACTTCTAAAGCTTCCAGGATCTACATTCCAACATAACTGAAAAATGTGGTGAGCCAAGATGTGAAGATAGAATAGAATAAAATCTAGGTGTGGACAACGAGAGTGTAAGGATGGATACGCCCTCGCCTTCTACTACAACATTCAAGAAGCCGAGATGACTTACTTAGACATCACAGGATGCATAGGAACATATAGGAGCCCTCTAATCTTCGATGAGGGGTAAGTATACCTCCTAGCCTGATATGCTAACCATATTGGATTGGCTACTTCCATTTGTGAGCCTTCCAATTATTTTTAGGTTTGATGCCTTAATGGAGGAGAATGAGGTTTGGGTGACAATTCCTTCCCAAATTGATTCTAAGATTGCACTATGTTCTTATTTGTAAATGGAAAGATTTGTTAGATGCATGGAGACAAAACTAGTGTTTGTGAAAACACTTTCCTCTAAAGAGCGGGTGCTAACTTTTGGCATTACTCCAAAAGTGTTTACATTGTGCTTAAGGGAACTTCTTGAGATGTAAGGTGCATAGTGTGTTGACTATTCTTGGTTGTATCATGATAGATCTACACATCATCTCGGCTTCTACTACAGCATAGAAGAAGCCGAGATGACTTACTTAGACATCAGAGGATGCATAGGAACATACAGGAGCCCTCTAATCTTCGATGAGGGGTAAGTATACCTCCTAGGAGATATGTTAACCATATTGCATTGGCTACTTCCATTTGTGAGCCTTCCAATTATTTTTAGGTTTGATGCCTTAATGAAGGAGAACGAAGTTTGGGTGACAATTCCTTTCCAAATTGATTCTAAGATTGCAGTATGTTCTTATTTGTAAATGGCAAGATTTGTTAGATGCCTGGGGACAAAACTGATATTTGTGAAAACACTTTCCTCTAAAGAGGGAGTGCTAACTTTTGGCATTACTCCAAAAGTGTTTACACCGTGCTTAAGGGCACTTCTTGAGATGTGAGGTGCATAGTGTGTCGACTACTCTTGGTTGTGTCATGATAAACCTACACATTATAGATAGCTTAGTCATGGATCACTATGCTTTGTCTTGAGGCTTATTTGGTACACTTCCCTAGGATGTAGGAGACCATGATGTGGCTTGGGTACATTATTCATGGGGTGCACACATGGAGGTTTGTTTCTCCTTCGAGACAACCCATTTGGAAAAATAACATTGAGCATCTATGGGGTTGGTGTTGAGCCCTAAGTAACATGTGAACTCTTGGTAGTTTGCATAGAGGCATGCGCTTGACTAGAGGATAGTTGGGTTGAGAAGCAATCACATAAGTGTGGTTCACCTAAAGGTACACATTGCCTTGAAGAGAGCATTGAAGCATTGGACACTTGTTCAACGCTCACCTTAGAACCCTTGTAGATGTGCATACCTTAGAGTTTGACATGTGTTACATAAAGTTGGAGCACTTCACATGTGGAGCTATATGGTGTTTAATCAAGTTGTTTGTTGTGGACATTCTTCATGGCCCCTCTCAGCTTTCATATCAATAAGGGAGGGAAGTCTTTTCATTGATTATTGTGATTTGATCATTGTATTAGAGATGTGAGAGCTAGAGAAAACTTGTCTCTTACTTGTCCTCTTGATTATTGTAGTTGTTTCTGTCTTTAGTGCTAGCATTCTTAAAAAAATTCAAAAAGAAAACTAGGGTCAGTGTCTTCCTTAAGAAGAAACCAAAGCTAAGATTTGAGTGAAACCATAGAGAAGCAAATGGATGCATTTGCTCTCGCAGATCTTGTGAAAGAAAAAGACTAGAGTTTGGAACATTTAGAAGCCCTAGTGCTACTTGGAGTGTATGAGGTAAAAAAAATAGTGGGAGACTATCTTGTTTTCTCTTATACCCTTGTAGGAAGCAAGTAAAGGTATCAAAGAGGACTTGTCGATGTTAACGCAATCGTGTTGGAGCGTTTCCTAGTTATGAGGTGGTGGCTAGGGTTTTCTTGTGGTTCTCCTAGCTAGGGTTTGGAGATCATGACTTGTACAAACATGTTTTAAATATGTTGGTATGTACTTGTAATTTCAAACACACAAGTAGACTATTTTGGATTGTGTACTTGCATATTTTATTTTCAATTTATGTTCTCATGATGATCGAGTAGTTTTTAGCAATGGTTGTGCATGTGGATTTCACATAACAATGAATAGATTTTATTTATTGATTTAACAAACATATAGAAGCTAAGGAGGCATATCCATAATACATTATGTTTTAAATAAGAAGTTTTCAAGTAAGCTATATGCATGGAAAGTGTACCTTAAGTGCTGAAATATTGTTCCATTGCATTACAATTGTTCAATAGTTATTCTCTTGGGATGTTGTGTGAAATGCGTTTAAAAGTGAACTATACACTACAATAATTTATATTTCAAAGTCATCCTTAAGACTAAAATTTTATAGAAAAAAAAAATGGGGAACCTCAAGATTGAGGTGAATTTTTTGTATTTGCATCAATTGTAGATGAGGTAAATTTCCAACAATGCATATTCTTCTAGCATGCTCAAGAATGAATAACTAATACCTACCAATAACTCAAAATCAAAACCAATAGACTGGCAACATATAAACAACTTATGACTCACCTCGTAATTTTGAAAGTTAATTATGAAAGTTGAAAAAAATTTATGATGATATTTCTTATTTTTTTAATTTTAATAAACATATTTATAAATTCATCATACATAAACCCAAATCAATCTTCCATTCCCTCTTTAATCAACACTTGTTTACATGTTTGTTCAATAAAACTTATGCTGATTAAATAGACTTTCTCAAATTATAGGTAAGCCGGCGGCATGAAAGCTTGACATCTTAACATATTCCAATTTATATGTTTATTCAATAAAGTTTCTCTTAATTAAATAGCCTATCTCAAAGTATAGGTAAGCCAATAGCATGAAAGCTTGGCATCTTCACATACAATAATTAGTGTTGTATTAATTTAAGATGGGAATAACCAAAACAAAGGTGAGTTAATATGCAATGTCTTACTATATAATTTTGCGAATTAAAACATTGTGTCTTGTGGTTAGTTGAATGAAAAAATTGTATCAAAGATGGCAACAACCAAACAATGGTGAGTTAAAATTAGTTTTGATGGTGTTACCAAAGGAAAACTAAGTAGAAATTAAGTATAAGAGTAGTTAAAGTTGATGAAGAAATTATTAAGGATCTTTTCTCTAAAATAAGAGTTGAACGGGCTAGTCTTCTAAATTTCAAGAACATATGTATTGATAGAAAAAGTAGAGTGAAAATTTTGTTGCCTTCAAAAAATCATCTACCACAAAACGAATCATATATGATTGTAAATACATATACGCAATAAAATACCAATTAATCTAGAAAACAAATAATCTTTAATGAAAAGAGTTGACTAATGCTGAGCTCAAACTTGCAAAAAATATTTCCCAAAACCTAGACATAATCTACTAGAGCAATACACTATCTTTTCTTTTGACAAATCCATACCCCTATCAGTATATGAATTTTATTTTGCACAACAATAACATAATTTTGCATCTACATTTATGTGGGGCTAGCAGAAATTTTATAAAGACAATTTCTCCCTATTGAAGGGTGAAAGCCATAAAATTTTATTCCACATATATGTTTTTCAACATATTTCCTTAGAAATCATCTTTCAAACTCCGCTAAATGTCCATATTTGTGCTACATATTCATGTGTTGCTTAGCCCTTCACAATTCTCCCTTTTGAATATGAAAGTCTTATAATTCAGATCCACAAATATGTTTTTCAACATATTCCCTTCCCATAGAGGACATCATTCAAACTCTGCTAAATATTCATATTTGCGCTACATATTCATGTGTTTCTTAACACTTCACAATGTTCACATTTTTCCAATATCCTTATATCTTGGGTCCTTCAATGTTCCACCTACTATTATATGTCACATTCCAGTCATCCCTACGTTCTTGAGTTCAATTATGAATATCAAACATGCCTACACAAGGTGTTTAAGGAAGTTCAAGATTTAAATTTCAGATTTGGAATTTCGCAAATGTATCCTTTCTTACATCAATTCTCATCATTCCCATATTTATAATAAGGTGTTTAAGGAAGTTCAAGATTTAAATTTCGCAAATGTATCATTTCTACCATCAATTCTCATATTTATAATAGCTATCATTTTAACAATCGTCAACACAGGGTGTTTAAAGAAGTTCAATAATCAAATCTCAGATTTGGAATTTGGCAATTGTATCCCTTCCACCATCCATTCTCATATTCATATATAAATATCATTTTTAAATTATTCCTTTGTTTTATATATAAATATCACGTTAACCATTCTCGCTTCTCACTTTGTTTCAAGGCAAGTATCATTCTAATATGCCCTTAACCTACTCTACACCTACTCTACTTATTTGTTACTCCATTTTCACGTGTATGTAACAAAACTCTTGATTAAATGTTGCTAAGAATCTCACTGTAATAATAGTTCAACTGTAAGTTCATGTAAAGTGCCATTAGTGTTAAGCAATGGTAGTTAGGATAAGGCCGATTAACTACGTAACGCGTGAATAAAAGTAGTATACCACATTATATCGATGATTCCTTCAGTTAGTAATACATATATAACCCCGTCATGTTATGATCATTCATCTTTAAAATACCAACCGTGGCGTGATGTCATAGTCGGCAACAATTAGAGCTTATGGATTGTGTTATATATAGCAGCGTAGTCCAGGACCAAGATATTGAAAAAATTTAACCAAGATATTGAAAAAAAATAAAAGGCAACTCTAAATAAATATATGTGTTTGTATAGAGAAATATTTAATTTCACAAACAAAAAACATTTGAAAAATATAGGAAATTAAATGAGAAAGAGCGGGGAAGCCAAACCCCTCTGACCAAACGAAACCGAAACAATAGAGGAACGCGCACGAGACACGGAATAACCCATTACAAAGACAATGAGCGCAGTGCAGAGGAGAACAACCCCGACAACGTTCTCCTTCCCCTGCTAACACACAAACATTCAACAGACACGACAACACAACCAAACCAACCCAACCACCTACTACGCATACAAGCAAAAGATTGCAACAATGCCTCGACAAAACATACGAAAGGATTGCAACAAATGCCTAAATGAAGTAGACAGTTCAGTAAGCAACAAAATTTTAAACACCATTTAAGGGTAACCTTTGATGCAACAAGAGTAGTCTGCGATGGAAAGACAACCAGGGAGATAACGCCCAGCAAACAAAAATCGCCATAAAAAGAGAAGATTTCAGATTGAATGTACATTGCATTTACACTAGAAAACCCAAGATGCCCTACAATTGACAGCAAGCAACAAACATATACACATCAAACAGGGATGCAAGCAACCATGCACAATCCGACAAACATGTGGCAATCATACACGACCCTACAGACATACAACAAGCATACACAACCCTGTCCATGTGCAGACCCCGTATCAGAGCAAATCGACACACAAGAAAAATGTGTCAGGATCACACCAGAGACATTTGGAGAGCAAAGAAATAATCAACAAAGAAATGTTTTCGTTAGAAGAAAAAGTACATTTACATGTCCTTCAGCTTTTTTTCCATCACGCAAAAATAGAGGCAGACTTCGAGGTATCTCTCTTCTCTGAAATTTCTTCATATTACAAACGGCATAAATACACATAATTTTGGTTGTTTTCTTTCTATGGTCAAACCTATGCTATAGAAATTCAATGGCAGAAAATTTCACACCTAGGAAATAAAATCATATTTAAATTTTTAATGCATTTAGGCATAGATTGTTGTTAGCGGATAGAGAAAAAAACCCTCGTGACAAGATAAATTAGTTGAATGGATTAAAAAGGATGATAAACTATAAACTATCATCGGACTGGGATCTCTGACACACAGTTGCGTCATCTGGATTAGGCTAAAAGTTCCAAAGAAATTTGGGGTGAATTAAATCAGTTAATTGGGTTAAAAACCCAAAATTCCAACTTCACCCGAAAAAACAATATTATGGTTTTAAATAGCAGCAGGGAAACCATGTCCAGCAATGTAAACACCTTAAAAGCATTAATGCAACAGTTGGCTGAAGCCGGTACCAGAATCGAAGAGGATTTGCCAAAGCAATGTTATTAAACAGTTTGCCCACTAATTATAATAAAAATAGTGTTCACCATCAATCAATCCCCGCAATCCTTAAAGAACATGATCTTATCCATCATGGCTAAAGAAAGATGAGTAGCTGAAGAGGAGGATAAAGAACAGGCTCTATTCTATGAAGGAAGCAACACTAAGAAAAACAGCAAAGGTGCACCAAGCAACACTAAGAAAGGAAAAAGGTGCTTTTACTCTGAGAAGTCGGGCCATGGAGCCTGGAACAGCAAAGTACAAGCAACTGATGTACTTAAAATTTGGAACTCAAGCAAAAACTCAAATAACAAAGAGGAAGATGATGAATTTGACAAGTCCTTAGTAGCTCAATTTCCAGAGAAAGGGTAGGGGAATAAAGGATGCCCAGTTGATAGATAGGCCAAGGGAGTCCAACCTATCTCCAGTGATTTGGACAACAAATTGTTGTTTTGCTCTACAG
Source organism: Pseudotsuga menziesii (assembly GCA_001517045.1). Taxonomy (NCBI): domain Eukaryota; kingdom Viridiplantae; phylum Streptophyta; class Pinopsida; order Pinales; family Pinaceae; genus Pseudotsuga; species Pseudotsuga menziesii. The sequence continues at coordinate 502,399 of LPNX010029201.1, read as the reverse complement.
CTTAGTAGCTCAATCTCCAGACAAAGGGTAGTGAAAAAGGGATGCCCAGTTGATTGACTGGCTAAGGGAGTCCAACCTATCTCCACCTTGAAGAAGCTGATGGCAATCTGATAGGGAGAGATTGTCTGTAAATCCTGTGGAAATCTAACTTCAAAAGGAGGGTTATGCCAATCAGAGGAAGCACCAAGAAAAGTCTTGGAACTTGAGCCCTGTTTCATTGCTGAAGATCAAAAAAGAAAATTATACAATTTTTGTAGTCGTACTTAATTGTAGAGACTAGTTTTTTGAAAGTGCTGTTATGAATCTTGTACTCAGGGGAGGTATGAATCTTGTACTCAGGGGAGGTACAAATAAAAGGGGTGTTTAAGTGTTAAGGCGGTGTAGAGTAGTAACACCCAATAAAGTGCTAGTGTTGTTAATAATGGAACTACCTATATTCTTCTTACGTCAGTCTCTCGTGCCATGATCATGCATGTTTAAAATATCAACAGTAAAAGCAACTAGTAACTGAGCTTCAATTCTCTATAAAATAATGCAACCACTACAACATAAAATTTCTCATTCTTAACAGTAAAGTTCAGAGGCGTTAACTTTTGCTGCAAGGGCTATTTTCTTTCGAAGTTGAGATAGCACATGATTTATTTTAAGCTATTATGGTTTCATCTCCACTTTGCTTTGGGTTTTACCAAGAACCAGCATTTCATCATTATTAGCATGACACCAATTTTTTTATTACGAAACTCACGATCGAAAAGACTGTATTTATGCTGCTGCATCAAAGGTAACTGCAATCCTACATATGTAACACTTCAATACAACAGGTTTTGAAAATGTTAATCACACCCTATGTCTAAAACCTGCATGGCAGATTCATGAAATGGGGGAAATCAAAACTAAGAATTGTACATCAGTTGGAACACCCCTTTAATGTAGCAATAATTATTCAGGCCCCACAACATATACATGCTAGCACACACATTCATTTTTCAGCATAACCGAGAGTGGATCTCTCTCACCATAGTTATATAAGAATACATGAATATTAATATTATGTAATAGGCCAGCAATGTCAACCTTCCTAACTCTTACAAATTCACATAAAAGAAACCAGTCATGACTCATAACAACAGACATTATTGTGAAAACCTCCATACACGTCCTGATTTGCGATGATCATATTTTCATTCTAGTCAATTTAATATTCTACAAATTCCAAATCCAAAAACAAATCACGCATAAACAGATAAACTAAGAAGATCATGCATAAACAGATAAACTAAGAAGATCTGCATGAACAATCTGAAAAAGCTGAATCTCTAGTACTACGCTACCCAGCAAAATGCACTGAACATTTAACTTCAACTCATAGCATATGTGAATGGATTTTCTTTGCTGCAGCTGAACACAGCCTCCTTGGAGATTGTGAACTGCAATAACGTCTAATACTTTGATCAATTTATAAACAGAGGGAAGTGAAAAGGAAAAGCACCATATTTTAGCATCTAAACTAGCTGATGGTTATTACGGATACTAAAGATGATTTGACCAGAACTTAAAACAGTCAGCACAAATTGGGTAATACGAGAGCTGTAAAAGTACCAAATACATTAGACAATAATGACTTGCCTTTGTCCATTTTCAATGCAGTCTGACAGAGTTCTGCCCTGCCTCACACCACACAAACCTACAGCCTACTTGATTTAGTGTTCCCAAGTCCTACACCATAATTTAGCATCTAAACTAGCTCATGGTTATTACAAAATCTAAAGATGCTTTGAGCAAAACTTAAACCAATCAGCAGAACTTGGTTAAATACGAGAGAGCTGTAAAAGTACCAAATACATTAGCCAAGAATGATTTGCCTTTGTCCTTTTTCAAAGCAGGCTGACAGAGTTCTGCCCTGCCTCAAACCACACAAATCTACAGCCTAGTTGATATATTCCCAAGTCCTACACAAATCTACCAAGTTCAATATCTAAGGTTTGGCAAAAGTATCGGCCACTGAGAAAATAGTTCTAATTTGAGATGAATACCAAACCCTACCCTTTCCTTGTAAAATGTCTTGTCAAGGAAGTTGCATACCAGGACGTGCTTCAGACCAACCTTCCATTAGTGAACATCCTATAAAATAAAATTACAAGCTATGCATAGATATTATTTACAGAAGTCAATAAACTTACTTTTTGTTTGTCAATAAACTTGGAGATTGAACAGGACATACATGTTGATGACCCCGTCTGAAATGAGTTCATTGAGTTGCTACTGCTGTATGGTGGCCTCCACTGGAAACCATGCCTCCAACTTGGCCACTTTCTGCATTACTGACTGAAAGAGGATGAAATGCAGATGAATGAAATCCTCGCCTTTGATGATAAGTATATTGCATTCCATTTGACACATTTTCACCAACTCCAACTTGACCAGGAGAGACTGTTCCAGAATGAGAAGCACTGATGCCATTGCCAATTTGTGCTAAATTACCTATGTGTGGAATCCTGTTCAATTCATGTGAGATACCATCCTTCCCTGAATCAGGATTTAGCACCTTATTATTTTGACCTGTAGAATCATGAGAATCAGTATCCCCTGATGCATCTTTCTCATTGCTTCCATCGTTTTTGGTGTTAAGAAAACGCCCACCACAACCCCTTGCTCGCCTTAAAGCATGGCGGTGTCGAGATTCATGAAGATATGGCTGCAAAAAAAAAAATCAGTTATAAGAATTTATCTTCCACCTGTTTGACTTTGACCAAAACACAAGTGTCATTGATGTCTCCATCTTGAAGAACTGAAGATGAGATGTCTGGACAACATCCACATATCAACATAGATTGGGAACATTTTGCACATTCAAAGAGATTAAGGAAAATGTTCCCATTGGTGACAGTAATTCCCTAGTATAAATTAGCTTTAAAACTGTCGGGAAAGTAGAAAGTTGGTGACAGTGCCAAGGGAGGCATCTAGATTCTAGATACCCCTCAAGAACAGCTATTTGTAGGAAAACTATCTTGTAAAAATATAAACATTTTCGAGCCAACCAAAATAGGCCTGAAATGTGCTCCACCAAACTATCTTGTAAAAATATAAACATTTTCGAGCCAACCAAAATAGGCCTGAAATGTGCTCCACCATATCCACTACATTTAAAGTATTATTGGTATCTAAACAGTTGTTTCAGAAACCATGTTCATTTTGTGTAGATTTTCGAGCACTCATGATCAGACTCAAAATCTCAAGACGAAAAAAATTGTGAACTTTTTCATAAACAGCACAAAACTAGATATTTCACAAAATGGACTTCAATCCATGAGTTTACTACATAGTACATGCACATCAATGCAGAAGGCACCCCAGGAAACTACCTTAACACATTAAGGTCGCTATAAGTTGAAAGCTACTTATTTCAGTTGACAAGGACACTAGAAACGTATAAAATAAGAATGAAGAGTTTATTTCTCTCCTGAACAAGCATTTGGTCTCATTGACAACCTGATTTATGGTAAAAAGTGGCAAGAATAATTTGGGTATGCAGATTGTTATAAAAGAAGTTCCATTCAAATTTCTAACACAAGCAATTTTTTGCCAAGAATGTTTGAAGCTCATGAGTTTTAAAAAAGGCCCATCTGGCTACAAAGGGTTGTGCATATTGTCAATGAATCTTTGATTGTAACCAGATGGGCCTGAAAAGACCCTAAAAAATCATTGTAATCATCAAATAGTGAAGCCTTAAGAATGTAACCAAGCCATGAGAACAAGCCCATCTGGCTACAATCGAAGATTCATTGACAATATGCACAATGTACCATGCACAATCTTTAAAAGAGAATCTAGGAATGCTTCAAATGCTAAAAGAATGCATGACCATGATACCTCTGCAAACCATTCCAAACTTCATAATTCATTCATTTTATAACATGATACTTTGTATAATGAGATTGGAGCAACCCCGTGCAGAGTGGGATATCTCTCATGTTCAATGGAAAAAAAAACTAAAAAGGAAAGAGTAACTGAGGTTATAATACAATAAAGAAATGTTGCCAATCTGAATACCCTCAAAAAAAAGGAAACAAATTTTACCTTACAACAAATTTGGAATAGACCATAACAACCTCAACTACTTTCTAGGCCAATAGATAATGTCACCTGAAACAAATGTGTGTAAGATATTACAATAATTCAATATCTCCTGTATACAAAGACGAAACAAATTGCTGCTCTTCATGCCCTGTGAAGGATAACCTCTGTTGAAAGGAGAAAGACACTAACAGGCCATTGCTTGAAAGGAGACAAAAATATGTAACCATATTAAAATACAAAATTCAACTTGTTCGTAAAGAAAAAATGGTAGCCTCTAAATAGTGGAAAGCCTTCTACATAAAATTGACATTTTTATATTTATGACCTTTTACAAGATAAGAAATATTCTTATTCGATACTACTATAGTCTATTTACATTTCCTATTTGCCACATAAGTGACAGTTACAACTACACAATAAAATGCAAAACACCCTAAAACACATACTTTTCCTCTTTACCTCATTAGTGATGGTTACAATCAATGTTGTCGAAAAATCAATGATTTTGAGACTTTTTTCCAAGTGTAAATGTAAAAGAGAAATTGCATTAAAAAAAATTGTGACTTTTTAATAACTGACCATACTCACAATTTGTTCGCAAATCTGGCATGTCATTCACAATTTTTTTTGAAAAAAACTGCTGTAGAACACTTTTTTTTCAATTTAACTGAAATGTGGCACTCATTTTGCTCACTCAAACTTGTTGATTGCACTTCTGCCAGTGAGAATTTCACTCCAGCATGCCATTAGAGGGAAAACATGATGTCTATTATGTAGAAATGAATCATTTATTGTGCATATGCCATGTATGTTTCTCCTCTCTTCCTTTTTTGCAGACTTCTGCCATAAGGATAGGGTTTGCTTTTTGAAAATTTTTGCATCATGTTTTTCTACAATAGTTTCACAGTATCTTAGCTTATCATTAAACTTCATGGTCTGTTTTTCTTGCAAATAACCAACAATATTTTCTTGCCCTGGGTTGCAGTTACCTTCCACCAACATGCCCAAGCAATTGGACGCATTTTGGGGACATGGGGAGCCTATTCATGGATGTTGTAACAAGGTCAAATGCAATATTTGCTCAAAGGATCTGTTTGGACTCTGGAGATATTTACCATTTAAAGCCAACTTGCAGAACCCCACGCAAAGATGTTGAGCCATGTAAAAATGTCGCCCCAAAAGTTCAGCGAGAAGCTTTTGCAGCTGTTGAAGGATGTTAGCAGAAGAAAGAAAGAAAAGAAGTTTTATGGCCTAAACTTGCACTGAGTGAAGTAACAAGGGGACCTACGGGCACATTGAGGGGACGTGCCGAGTGAGACGTGCTTTATTGCTTCACCTTCTACAAGGCCCACATCACCATTCTTTGTTCCAAGAACTAAACTTGGGCATGACCTTATTAATTCAACTCTTTGAAAGAAAGAAAGAAAAAGGCAAAAGTGGAAATGGTTATGGGCAAGTATTTCTTGTGGACTAATACATTCTTTAGCAGTGCCAAGAACAATCCATTCTGTTATGTAATGTGGGATGTTGTTATTTGGCCTGGATATAAGGACCCTACTTATGATTAGTTGAGAGGACCAATCCTTAGAAATGAAAAAAATGATTTCATGGGTAGATTGGAGTAGTTAAAATATAGTGGAAAATTACTGGTTGCCCACCAGTAACAGTTTTTAGCTTTTAGATGGCGCTTTGTGGCAGTAGCATTTGCAGTCCACTTTTTTAATAAAATGAATATTTACGTCTCGTGTATATTAATAATTAAAGGAAGCATTTTATCAAAAAATACAGAGGGTGGAGTTGTATCCTAGAAAAGTCTAGAGCATATAACTTGAAATCTTTACTTCCAATTCTTTATCAGGTCATTAACTGAATTCTTTAAGGGTCTATCTCTAATCTTAGCATTTTCCAACATATTTTCGCTGTTTTGCAGTGAATAGCCAAGTTGTCTCTAATATCTTCCATGTCCTTGCGGTTGAAACAAAGAATTGGTCCAACCATTCCTCTTTTTCACAAACTATCCCAAGTCAAGATTATGTTCTGTATCACCAGCCATAAGAACTGTTACCTCCAAGATCTGCCCTTCAAAAGATAAATCCAATCACCAAGCACAAACCCTAGTGTAATTTGAGGACATCACCAATTGTCACCTCAGCTAACATCCTCTTCACTTTCGGCCAGCTCTCCTCCGGCACAAGGGGGGAATTCTCTAATACGATTGTTAAATCTGTACTAGCAAAACCGAAATTTATAGTATGCAACAAGTTTTAATAGCGATTTCAAATAGAAAAGTGTCATTACCTATCGGCATCAAGACAAAAGATGTATGAATTGATTAGGAAGTGTCAACAACAATAAATGACTCGCATACCCACGAATCTGCAGTATTAACTATTATACAGGTTATAACATATCTGAAACATTCACTTACAAGTTACAACCAAGCATTAATGAACAAAGGATGCACTTAATATGAATCCAACTTGATTGCATTAAATGGAAAACATCAAATATAAAAATGAAGTGGCAAGACAAATTTCCACTGAATAAACATTTTCAAATCTGGTGTCAATCTAGCCAAAGATGATCAAAACATCTCTCTTTCAGCCCTTCCCTTACTAAGACCAGGAACAGTAACCAAGTACAATATTACCACAAAGAAACAAATAAATTAACAGAAGGACCAGCCTTACTTGAATAATACAACCCTGGAATTATTGAAGACACTCCAAATCTATTCAATATTGGCCCTTGACAATTTCCAGAAATGCTCTAGGATTTTTTCCAATCCGAAATCACGAATCTCGAGTGAGGGAGAGGCCTTCATCTTATAGTTTCCTTCATGCAAGTCTTCCTAGAATAGAATCCTCTAGAAAACACTGGGGGGCTTTTATTAGCAGGTAGTTCACCATGCCAAATATACCAAGTGTCCTCTTAGCCATGAACTCCTTTAAACAATTTACTATTGATACAAGAGCTGTTCTAGATGCTTCTAGGTGAAACACCTTTAAAAATGGTACATGCTTTGAATGAAAGACATCACTAGGCTTTTATAGACAATTCCATCTAGAGCACTCCCTTTAACTATGTGATTTAGTGCCAAGTATCATGTACCATAATGTCTTTCTAAAACCATCCAATGTGACAAGGGTTAACTCAATGAAGAGTCATGCCTCCAAATATGCTTCTTTGCCTCAGGAAGTGTGAAATGCCTCAAAAGTGCACCTCAAAGGAAGAACATGCATCAAAATATGTAAAAATGGCCCTCAAAACAAACTCCATCTCCCAAGCACATGGACATCATTTTCTTCTAACTTAGGCACTCAAGTCATCATGCCTTATTGGGCAGTAACAATTGGCTCCATATGGGGACTGCACATTCCTGCAGAGTGCAAGAGAACTCCATAATCTCTAAGGGTTGCCGATGTGCATGATGTACTTGCTAGGAAGATAGAAAGGTTGTAAGCAGGTAACATGATGAATCCAAACATTCACATCTCCGTCACCCCAGTACAAGTCCTCAATTGAAATTTATTACAAAGAAACTTGAGGGTGTTCATATTTAATTTGTCACTCTCAAAAGGCTCTACAAATAAGGCACAAGCCAAGATGTGAAAGGGAACATAGCATAAATAAAACCTTATGCTTGCAAACATCGACCTTATTCCCTAACAACAGGAAGATACAATGGTAGGTGTAATAAAAAAGTCAATGTAACCATGCTAGCATCTCATGAAATACATGAAATTTTACTTTGCCTTTGATTATGAACCAAAGCAAGGTGACATCAACTCTCATCTGAGAATGTGATAGGAACTCCATCATGGTGTGGCTAGAAATGAACTGCTAAAAAAGGGCGAAGACATCAAGATCACACCATGGTTGGTGTGTGTTACTACATACAAGTTCTATCCAACATTGGATAGGGCTGATATAAACATCAACTCCATGTCCTTCAACATGTCTCCCTTTGCTACCATATAGATCACTTGTCAAAGCATCAAGCAACAAGGATTCTGAAGACGGTTCCTAGATAAATCTACAAAAATTTGGCTGCTATCAAACCAAGCTCCATATGTCAAAGGACATAAAAACTTCAGATTTAAAAAAATAGATCAGATCTGAAAATAGGGTTTGCTTCTCTGCGTTGATGGCTAAAAATTTTGCCACATATGCATGATTGTTCATACTGCTGACCCAAGTACATGGAAACCCTGAAAATGCACCATTTTGATGATTTTTTGTCCATGAACAAAGTGCTGGTTAAAAATTGAGATAGCTGGAACTTTCTTTCATGCACAATTAACTCATGGTGACATTTTTCTTCTTGAATAAACACATCTTTCTCCCTACTAAATTGAAAGGAATGTTGACCAACAACAACCAAAGTGCTCTGTCTGCATTGACATTCTTTGGCTGTTCCAAATCAAGAGAGACCTAAATTGAACAGCTGTCCTTATACTACGTGAAGTTGTCCTCCAAGCCAGTGGGGAAAAGGAGGTGAAGTTTCATGCCTTCCGTTATTAAACTTTCATTGCCTGTGTCATAGATGGGTTCCTTGTGAAAAACCCAGCAATCTATGTCCCGTCCAAACTAAGCAAAATTTGCCAATGCCATCAGTATTTGGTTGCCATGTTCTTCATTACATGAGGGAATGAAAGCACCTGAAAAGTCTTCGTCCTCCAAGGGTTTCTCTTCAATATCTGTCCTCTTCAAATCATGGAAAAGTTCTTCACTATATTCAAAATTTTGAAAAGAAATATCATGATGACTCACCGAGCCTTTGTCAATGACAGAAGATGTAGCCACTACTGAAATGTTTCCTCATGCAAGTATGTAATAGCATCACAAGGTGTTTCTTTTGGAACAAGGAGCACATCATCTTCCATTGTAATTTCACAAGTCTTGGCATCCAAGTCTCCTTGTTGAGATGTAGTGGGGTCTTCAAGGTCTTCATCATTCTTCTTATTAGGATCTAGAATGCATTCCTCCTTTTGGGGTGCAAAAAGGTCTTCAAGAGCTTGTCACCCCATTCATTATCTACAATGTTTGGGGTCAACAACTCATTTGATAAATTAATGCGTTGGTCCCTTACCGAAGGATTCTCCTAAGACTTATTTTCCTACTTGTTTGGGTGATGAATACCAACAAAGCAGCGAATGAGGAAGGGATCCAGACATAACTCTTCAAGCATGGTCTCCATTCCCTAGATTGTCACTCGGCTGATTTGTTCAACCATTTCTTCTATACAAGTTTGCTGCAACCTTGGTCAGACCACACTATTCACTTGATCCACAGATCGAACTCTAGAGCAGATCCCAATAGCTAGAAAACAATCATGACTGGCTACACTTTCTCAAAACTCTATGCTATGGTCCTCCATATGAAGCTTTTTGGGGAGCTTGTTCATACGCAACACGGAACTAGAGGACTGGTTAGTTTCTAACCAACACACCAAACCATTGCTCACGTTCTTACATTTTGAGTCATTATTGAGGAGGTGCAAAATCACTCTTTGAATGTCTATTGTTGCTTTGTATACTTTCGAAAAGCATTCAACTACATTTCCAGAGAGGCATTGTTCCAAAGGCTCACGGATGTTTGCATTTCTGAGTCCCTACTGACCACCACCATGCGCCTGTACAAGACTATTGTTGGTTGTCTCTGCACATCCCATAGGGTATCAAACTTTATCAAGAACACCATTAAGGTCAAACAAGAGTGCCCCATGTCCCCCATTTTATCTAGGGTCTACATTGACAAGCTAGAGTCCTTCCTACTTGACCACATCTAATACAACTATGGGTGCCTTCTCCACTAGGTCTTGATTCTTATCATACTTTTTGTTGACAATGTGGTCCTCTTGGCCTCATCTCTAGATGGGTTGCAAAGATAGTTGGATGCCTTATCCCTTTTCTATGATCTTCGTTAGTTGATGGTCAACTTGGGTAAAACCAAGGTCATGATCTTCAATAGGCCGAAGAAGACCTTCTTGAATCACCATTTCTTTTTCAAAAGGGAGTATATTGAGATCACCAACTCCTTTACTTGGAGGTACAGTTCATGGGGCCTTATTTCAATTTGCAACATGACCTTCATCCTCAAATCAACAATGGCTATGAATCCATAGCCCTCCTCAAGAGACAAGGCTTTTGGAACCATTTCAAGGACATATTATCCAAGATGTCTCTCATGGACACTTGTCCGACCCACAACTCTCTATGGTTTAGAGATTTGAGGTGCCTCTTTGCTAGAGTCCAACTAGACGTCAACATAGAATGCAAATCTTCATCCTTCGTCTCACCATTAAATGCAAGAAGACAGTCCCTCAACCCATCATACCTACAAAGTTTGGTGCCTAACCCTTAGCTTGAGATAGTATCCAACCTTGTTTTACCCCAACACTGCATTCAGAGCTTCGCTAACTCAACAAAGGGACAGGACCATTATCTATTATTCGTACTTGGCCTACTATTCATCAAAGTCCATTGCCTCATCCAGCCTTTTAGGCCACACTCATTGTTGGTATGCAAGGATCTCAGATCTTTTTCCATTTGTTGGTATTGCAATGGACCGACTTCCCTAATTTAGATACTCGATGCACATGCCCACCTCTTACAAACCAAGCAAAAATTGAACAGGATCATTCGATATGATATCCACATGTAATTTGTGCATGTCACCTAAATCAACCCTTAGGGTAAGTTACGTCTGAAGATGGCCTTTTAAACATAGAACTTCATCCCCATTACACACTCCGCCATGGGGTGCATGACCTTTGTATTCCCTTGGGCTAGTTCAAGATGGGCTCTCATGGACTTAAGGTGGAGATGGATCACCATAATTGACCAATCTAACAAGATCTTCCTATTGTGTTATCTTCAAGAGGTTGAGAATGAGGAGCACTTCATTTTTCATGGCCCTATTTACTACAAGATACAAGGGAGATTCCACTGTCCTTTTAGGGAGCTTCATACTCTAGCCAGTGTCTTCAAGTAACCCAACCAGAGATGTCTAACCTTTATACTTGAAAGAGCTCCTTGGACTCTACTCCCTCATCCTTCAGCCACATCCACATCCTGGATCGGCATCCACTCAACAAATCACTTCCTTTTTCACAGTGCTCCCATCTACTAGGGGCACCAAGAGGTAGATAGATAGTGATCTTGTTTCCAACCCTAGATCTGTGTAAACTCGAAGGATAACATCCACTTTCGCAAGATCTCGAAAAAAGAACAACCTACTTTTTCAAATCCAATCATGTATGAATATCAAGTGAAAGGAGGTTGTGTTGATTTTGAGCATCCTCCCAAAAGAAGACAGTTTATCGCCTTTTTATCTACCAAAAGGCTTGCTCTCATTTTTTCCAATGGAAACATATCTTGGAAATAGAAGAGACGCTTCCCCACATTCATGGATGCTAGTTAACGAATCGGTGTAAACTAGTGTGTCTTACCTAGGGGAATTCAAACCAAGCACCTATTGGCATGAAACTAGAAAAATGCCCAGCAACAATGACAACAACAAATGAGCTAAAAGGCTTGCTCTCTTGAATCTTATAACATCACTAATTTTCTTCTTTTTGTGAAATGACCTATGTTTGTTAATGATTTAGCTTTCCAACATTCACAACTGCCTAGATTTCTCTTCCCAGTCAAAAAAAAAAAACTTGGTTTTATTCCAAGAAATATTTTGGCCTAATTTTCTAAGTTATTCATTCTCTTGATATGTGTAGTGCCTTTGGCAATAGATACCCAAATGGTGAACCCCTTCCTAAAGGTTCAAAGTCTAACAATGCCTTACAAATCTATATTATCAACATATTAATGCTTTATAATTTTTTCCCAAAGGGCTTCTCTTTCCATAAACAATCCCAAAAAATGTTGCAACCAAAGGCTTTATTAAATTCCAATGCCCTTCTCAAGCCCAAGCCTCCCAATATCATGTGCAAACTTTCTTCCAAGCCACCAATGGTCATGGACCCCTTCCTTGATCTTTACGCAAATATCTCCCACTACTCCACCCTTGGGGAGGTCATTCTTCTAGGTGACTTCAATGCCCACACCAGATGCTTATAGGTACCCCTTCATGACTTAACCAAAGATGTCCTTTGCCTACAGGAGTTCGAGTCGAAGTCCACAAGTCTTCACAGGAGTTTGCAAGACAGGATTGGGCCCCTCACAGGTTATGGGAGGCATCTTTGCAATTATGTGAGTTTCATGGTTTATTGATCTGGAACAAGCTCTGTTGTTTCCTGGGTTTAAGAGACTTTACATGCTTCCCACAGTGTGGGGGGGGCAATGTGGTATATTATGTCCTGACCAACCAGGATCTCCTCCCACATATCCAACACTTATCAGTATCCTGTCTCCTTCTCGCAGACCATGTTCTTCTCACCTTCTCTCTCTCTAAATCCCCCCCTCCCCCCACCCCACCACCTTCCTTTTTGATAGAGTTTACACCGACTCCTACACCACTCACGTTAAGGAGTTGCTCCCCCCCATTTCCCACTTCATGGAATTGGACACTGTTACGCTGCATCTATACCTAGCGCACCTTTAGATGTGCCCCATGGAGAGAACCATTTTTCGACCAGGAGGGGTGTTATCGAGCAATGGTGGTCATGATTGGGTCCTTTGCTCCTTCGTTTAGGAGTACTATGGCTTAATGGCACTGCTGACTGCCCTTTGTTGGGGTTTTTAACCCTCAGGTTCGTGTTCGAGGCTCTTAGGGGTTGATCACTGGGTCACATGGCCCCATATCTTGTTTGCTTTGCCCTAGTGGCCTTTATTTCAGCTACGAGACATTTGTCTCCCTTCACAGCCATTTAGGACACCCTCCTATCCCTTCTACACACTAGCACCTTCTCTCCCTGGTCTTATTTCCTCAAAGAAAGCTATCCTCCACGCCATGACTTTGTGTTGCTTTGAGGAGGGTGTTGAGGGATTTTACAACATTCTTGGGGTTTGATGGGGTATAACGCCCTCCCTCCAGCTCACTCCAGCCTTTCGTTCGGAGTGATTCGCTTAATTTAGCAGTTTTTGGCACCTAAGGGAAAAATACCACAGGTAGCCTACTATAAGCCTACATGAGGTTGCCTTTTATTATTATTTTGTTTTAATTTTAAGTTGACATTTTAAAGGCATGTCAACCTGGATATTTTTGTAAAAAGTGAGTGTGACATCATATAAATAGATCTCCCCACTTCATTTTAACATAAGACTCATGGGATAAAACATTATGCACTTATTTTACCCTAGCTAAGGTTCTTTGGAGAGATGCGCTCCTCTCGAGGATTCGCTTTTTCTGGGTTTGATGAGGAATTCTTGAAGTATCTTGGTTTTGGCTCTTTCTCAAAAGGTGATGCTATGATTTGTTGGTGAAACATGAGCACAAGGAGGTATCTATGTCTTGTCTTGATGTCTCTTTGTTAAAAGATGATAAGTGATGTATGTTTGTAGATGGAATGGCAGCCATTAGGTAGCATTTTGTCTTCGCTAGGTCTTCGTCAACTTTTTCACCTTAGTGTAGAAGCACGTTCTCTTAGGAGTCTTCTAGGGTTAAAGTCTAGGTCTTTAGGTTTGTTTCCTAACCTAGGTACTCCTCATTATGCAAGCCTTCCTCCCTAGTAGCCCTAGGTTAGGTAGGGTTTGGGCTAAGGTTTTGCTCTCCTTGTCTTCTATTTTTCTTTCTCCAAAACCCTCACTTACCCTTTTCCCTACCTCGCATTCTTATCCTCTACTCTTGTAAGCCTCTCCTTAGGCTCCCTTCTCTCCTTGGCTACCCTAGTTTCTCCCCTTGGTTGCCCTATTTTCGAGTCCTTAAATCCTTGGCCTAATCCATCTCAACCTCCTCCTTCCACCCTCAGTCAGGCTTAAACAATATTCCTATACCTTCGTTGCCCTAGCTTCTCCCCTCGGCTGCCTTCCCAAGCCCCCCATCAACCCTCGGGTCCACTTTTTAGGCAACACAAGGGTTGTTCCCTTACCTTCGGGCCTGTCATCCTACTGCGCCTTCACCATCCCAACTTCTATCCTCAGCCACCCTTGCCTGGCCTTATTTTATCCATCTCCATCCTTGGCCTACTCCTTTTTGGTCATACCCTAAACCTCAGTCGTTGTCCTCTTCTCCTCCACTTCCCTTACCCTACTCCTTCCTAGCTACCCTTTTCGATACACACCTTTAGTGTTTCCCTTATAGTGGCAACCCTCCCTATTTCCTTTCTTCAACCCCTGAACACAAGGAAACAACCATAGTTAATGGGGTTAGTATAGGCTGATATAAACTGCTAGTTTAAACTACAATTGAAAGTGGACTGTTTTGCATCTATTACCATCAAACATACAATCTGCACTAACGCATGGACATACAATTATAATCTTGCTAAACGTACATGAAGCTTTCAGTTCTTTGCTAACATGTACTCAAATATTTGGCGTCCAACATTTAGCCAATTTGGCTAAGTCAGAGTGCGAAGAGCCGATAGACTTCGGCAAGACAGGCGAAAGCTTGGAAAGGAGGCTCAACAGAGGAGTTCGATAGCAGCGTTTGTTGGGCGCAGCAACAGAACGACGAAGTGAGCTTCAGCAGGTTACAAGAGGTTGCGGCTTGTGGATGGGACTTAGCATGGTCTTGGCGAGGAGGCAGACATGCGCATGTGACGGTGACAATCAAATGGCTGGTTTGATTGTATCTTGAGAGTAATTAGTTTGGAGAGCCGTCCAATGAGTTGTCGATTTGTGGCATCCTCCGTCGTTCTAACAAGTCTTATCATATATATACATGGGTAGTAGGCATCGTCAAGTTAAGGTGGTCTGCCCACACACATTTGTCTCTTATATTGTATTTGGCTTCTTGTACCGTTAGGAGTGCATAGTTGTGAAAATGGCTAAGTATGGAGATGAGTGTTAGAAGTTCCGCAAGTTAGGCGTAGTCTGCCGAAGAGCTCCCCGAGTTGGTCATGCCCTCGGGTGGCTTTCGGACAGTGTCGCATGGTCCTATGAAAGGTGAAAAATTGAACCTGGTCGCGAGGTTTGTGACAGATGGTATCAGAGCTACGTTCACAGAGTTAGCTCTTCACCACTTTTAAAAAAGGTGGTTCCATAATGACGGTTGTAGCTACGGTTGTGGAGACGGTTGGGTGCTCACAAGGAGTTCCTAACTTAGGTTGCAGCAGTGACTCGGTTGGGAGTGGTCGAGTAAGGAGAGTGCTTTCGTAGGAGCAATTCAGCGCACATTTGGAGAGTGCCAAGGAAGGCACTGTTGATGAAATTGTCATTGATGCCAACATGGACTTGCAGTGGCCCCACAGGATGTCATTGATGCCACCAAGTCCCACTTGCAGTGCCTTGATCCCTTACATAGTGGGTTTGTGCCTTGAAGTGCCTTGTACCCAGTTGACAAGGTCCCTGTACCCACAAGCTTGGATCTTGAAGCCACCACTTTGCTGAAGAGGTTGAAGACCCTGCTGATGGTGCTGAAGACCCTAGAGATGGTCCTGAAGACCCTAGAGATGGTCCTGAAGCCTTGATGGACGTTGGAGAAACCCTAGATGGGTTAGAGAAGCATTAATGACCCATTTTGTGGTCATTCATGCTATGATGTGGTTTTGATAGGGTCATGGTACCCTAGGAGAGGCTTGGCAACCCCACAAGTTGTTTGCATAGTTATTGATGACTTGATGGAGTCATGGAACCCTTGGAGATGATCCTAGTGCATGAGAATGTTTGGCACCCACATACATGGTTATATGATGGCACTTGGACACTTGGACACACTTGGTTGCTTGTTGATGATGATTGATGGTGGGCTTGAGTCCCTAAAGCTCTTGTGTATGGCACCTTGGGTCTTGAACCCACATACTTATAGTTTGTTGATGTCTTGACCCATATGACCCATACACTTGGTATGATGTCTTGATGAAACTTGATGACATGCTTCTTCGAATTTGATGTTGCTTGATATGCAAACCCTTGAACATAGAACCCCATGCCTATGGATTGAAGCCTAATCTATAAGTGTTGAAGCCTACAAGTTAAGAAGACATGGCTCCTTGAAGCATTTGAAGAAGCCCTCGCACCAAAACATGTTTGAAGATTTTTTTTTTTTTTTAAATTGATCAATTGCAAAGTCGGCTCCATAAAGATTTGTAAATATAAAAATAAAATTAAACAATGACAGGTCGGCCCAATGGAAACCACTATAAATACCCAATCACGTTTCATTTTTTGAGTGTGAATTTTGGAAGAGCTCTGAAGTAAAATTCGGAGGTTTGACTGAGGCAAATTTCGGAGGAGCAGTCTACTGAGGAAAACGCAGCAGCAGACATTTCTATAAGTCTGATATTTTTTATGTTTTTTTTCTTCTTTGAAAATCTGAATTTCGGGTGCAGCAGAGGGTGTGATTTTCGGTGGTGCAAGAGCTCTGAATTTTCGGGGGTAAGACAGTCACAGTCAAGAAGTTGAAGACTGATATGTAGCAGCAGCAAAAAGTGGATTGTGGAGATGTAGCTCTGAATTTTCGGATATGTAAGAGATTACTAGGGCAACGAATTAAGGAAGATCAAACGCAGCAGCAGACACGAGTTCCTTTTTGAAGTCTAATTTTTTTTTGGTCTGAGATTTTCGGGTATGTGAGCTTTGACTGAGGTGTAGTGGACTGAGGAAATTCGGGTGAGAGCGGTCCAAGCCAATACACCAGTCCTGAATTTTGTTATGAAAACTTCTGTCTCTGCTGCTAAGTGACAGTCCAGTTTTTGGACTTGTCTTGGGGTTTTTCATAAGGTGATCTCAACAGGTGCGCTCAACAGGGGCGTCCAGGCAGTGCGCTCGAAGGTACGCTTAGCAGTGTGTTCGACAAGTGCGCCAAGTAGGGGCGTAAGGAAGTGTGCTCCACAGAGCGTCTGGGAGGTGCGCTCAGCAGGCTAAGTGTTCCTTGGCCAAGGTAGTAGGCCTTATGGAAGGAGGCGACAGAGGACGAAAGCGCAATGAGTCATTTTTGTCTTCGCTTGAGGCAGGAAGGTCACCTTTCCAAAAAACGGGAGTGTGCAGGCAGGCCAAAAAACGAAAAAGGAAGTACGACTGGAAGACACGACGCTTGGGTTGGCTTGGGGTTGAGCAAGGTGCCTAAGGTGGTTTTGAGGTGAAGCACTGAACTTTGCCTCGCGTTCAGGAAAGTTGCATGAAGGACCAAAGAGTGGAGGAGGTTGATGGACCGAGCATGTGGTTCATCTCATGAAGGGACAGAATGGTTGGGAGTCATGATCCAACTAGTTCACTCATGGGAGTCAACATGGATAGAAGCATGACGAGGTTGCAGCATCGAAGCGATTTGAGTTGATGCGACAACTTGGACGAGTTGCGGCTGCAGATGACGACGCCGACAATATCTTCATGAACATTTGACATTCGTGACAGCAGCCACTTCCGTAAGCAAGGGTGGGGTTCCCCTACCGCTTAGAAGAAACGCTTGTTGGACCATGCAAAGTGGGCGCTTGAGCAAAACACCCAAGTGTTGGGCCCTCTGCATGGATCATGGGCACCACTCGACGGTTTGATGGGCGGTCAGGTGGGGCCTCGGGTAAAACAGCACCCAAGTTGGCTAGCGCTCCAAGAAAGGCTATTTGGGCAAGTCGGCCAAGTGGACAAGACATTCCTCTTTAGACGAGCGCCCAAGTGTATAAAAGGCTAAGGCGGAGGCTAGCCAAGACAAAGACAAACGGAGCAAGGCCAAGGCTAAGGGCATTCCCTTAGGGGAAGTGCAGCGTAGGAGGAAAGCACTCGGGAGCAACACGCACAGCCAAGTAGCACGACATCGAACTTGACAAGTGCGCTCCATAGGGTGCTCGACAGGCGTGCTCCAAAGACGGGCGTCCAAGTGCGCTCCGAGGTTTAGGGTGCGCTCACACAGAACGCCCCACAAGAGTGCATTCAAGCAAGCACGTTCCAACGAAGCAACCCAACAGGTGCGCTCAGGAAGAGCACCTCCCAGCAGCGCGTCCGACAAACAAGCTTCCGCAGAGCGCTAAGGCAGGTGCACTCATGCAGAGCGCCCATCAAACGACGCGTCTGATAGGCACGCTCCAACAGAGCACTAAGGCAAGTGCACTCCTACAGAGCGCTCACCAGAGGCATGTTCAGCAAAGGAGTTCCGGCGAAGCGCTCAGAAGAGGCGTGCTCAAGGAGCGAGCTGGCAAAGCACTTCGCAGCAGCGAGCTTCAGAAGGCTTCCGCAAAGCATCTAGTAGAAGCGCCCAAGGTGCGCTCCGCAGCAATGCGCTCAAAAGCAGCACATTGCGGTGGTGCGTCAGGAGAGGCGCGCTCTAGCAGAGCGCCAGGTGAAGTGCGCTCAAGTAGAGTGCTCTGCAGCGGAGCGGCTAGAGAAGGTTGCTTAGCACAACGTTCACCAGTGTGCCCAGAGGTGCGCTCGAAAGTGCGTTTCGACAGCATGCTCAGCAGGTGCGCTCACCAAGTGCGCCAAGCAGTGCGTTCGAGAGGTGGTCACTGCAGTGCATTCGAGAGGTGCACTCAGCAACGCGGTCCAGGCGAGACGTAGAGGTGCATTTTGGCAGCATTGGAGCATGGGCTCAAGACGAGCTTAAGTGGCATTTTGAAAACATCCAAGTATGAGGTGGGACAGGAAGGGCGTTCACAAGAATGCTCCCGACAACGAAGAGTCAGGGAGGATCCGCCAACAGAAATGCGCCCATGAATGGCAGCGCCCGATAGAGGGTCATTCAGGGAATAGCATTGGCAGCAGCAACGCCCATGACAGGAGCGTCCAGTATCTCAACGTTCAGGGAACGCGTCGACAGAAGTGCGCTCATGAAGGGTGTGCACCGGCAAACGGGTGCCTCATGAAAGGCGTCCAACAGTTGGCCAATTTGGCTAAGTCAGAGTGCGACGAGTAGGTAGACTTCGACAAGTCAGGCAGAAGCTTGGCAAGGAGACTCAGCAGAGGAGTTCGACAACAGTGTTTGTTGGGCGCAATGACAAAACAACAAAGTGAGCTTCAACAGGTTGCGAGAGGTTGCGGCTTGTGGATGGGACTTGGCATGGTCTTGGCAAGGAGGCGAACATGCACATGCGATGGTGATAGTTAGATGGTTGGTTTGATTGTATCTTGACATAGCTGGTTTGGCGAGCTCTCAGATGAGTTACCGGTTTGTGGCATCCTCTGTGATTGTAATAGTCTTATCATATATATGCATGGGTATTAGGCACCATCAAGTTAAGGAGGGCCACCCACACACATTCGTCTCTTATATTGTATTTGGCTTCTTGTACTGTTAGGAGTGCATAGTTGTGAAAATGGCTAAGTATGGAAATGGGTGTTAGGAGTTTCGCAGGTTAGGCATAGTTTGCTTGAGAGCTCCCCGAGTTGGTCATGCCCTCGAGTGGCTTCCATGTTGTTGGAATATATTAAACCCAGTCATAACTTAGGATAAAATAATTAATCATTATTTGATTAATTATCTACCCACTAGCTTAATTAGTTGGCATCCACTTGCACCTTAAAGCCAACGCATGCCTTCTATACCTGAGGAATGCTTTATTTCTAATTTTGGGTTGATCTTCACCACTTTATGGACATCCAGAATTGGTAACTGTGCTTTACTGTAGATTCTGCTTTATCCAGCTTTTCTATCGATAAGGTAAAGCTAGTTAACTAGGAAACTGGTATCTTTTGTTGCCCACCCATCCTCCATGATTTTCTCTCCATTTTCCAGGATTAGCATATTTTTCCATCACTCTTGACAACTCACTCATGCTTTTGCTAATTCATGAGGTCCTTGACTGATTTGGGATGTGATTTAGCCACCTATGGGGATTTCATATTTGGTAAGTCAGCCTTTTTTAGCTTTATGAGTTGTCTCCATACAACTCGATTTTCCTATGAGGGATGTACTATTTATGTATACTATCATTCATCATTATTCAATGGAAGGATACACTCCAGTATTCATCTCTTCATTCATGTGATTCAGTCTCTTTTCTTCTCTCTATTTTTCCTATGTATGCTTGTGAGAATTATAGCAAGATCTATTTCATGTGCTTCTTCTTAGCATCTTTGCTCATAGCATTGGAGTTATTATTTCTACATGGTATCAAAGCGCAAGGTTGCTCAAGATCTACAGATTTGAGGAGCGCATCCAGTGTCCTATCCCTCTTTGAAGAAGAGCTTGTCTAGCTTACAAGATTTTCTCTTAGTTTTGTTTTGCAGGCTGCAGAGAGTTTCTTCTTGAGCACATCAATTCAGCAACATGGATTCTCTTTCATCAATAATTCTGACTCCCTTCAACTAACATGAATGGAAAGCCAAAATTGGCATTCTATTGCGCAGTAGGGGATTATACAGAGTTACTCTAGCTTTGGAGAATGAGCCCAATGCTGTAATTGAGAAATCTAAGTGACATAATAGGTTGGATGAAGCCTATGGATTGCTTTGCCTCTCTATTTCTCCTGATCTACTCTTTCATCTAGATTGTTTGACCACTCCAAACCAAGTGTGGACTCGATTGGAGTCTCTCTTCGGATTTCAAGATGAGATAAGAGTGCATCAATTGGAGATTGAGTTATTCTCACCGAGTCCAAGCAGTTTCGATTCTCTTGAGGGTTTCTTCACCAAATTCAAGTCACTTGTTTTAATGCTCAAACATTGTGGGGTTGAGAAAGAAGATGATCTATTAATCCTTTCCATTCTTTCTAAATTGGGTCCTGATTACTCAGTCTTTGTGTCTACTTTTCATGCTACTAGGCTTGTTGTTCCTAAGTGGAAAATGATTTCTTTGTGTACTTTTCTTGATTCACTAACAAAGGAGTAAGATAAGTTGATCCAGATGGGTGTCCTTAAATCTTCCAAGGGCAAGGATCATGCTCTCATGGTTCAAGGAAGCAAGAATATCAAATCCAAAGAAAAGCAAATTGTGAGAGACAAGATGCCAAAGTCAGAAATTGAAGATAAAGATTCCTATGAAGATTTAATGAAGAAAGTTAAGAAGAAAGGGAGCACATCCAAGTGTTCTTATTGCAGCAAGGGTTTTCGTTCAGAGAAGAAGTGTTTCAAGCAAAAGATGGACATCACGTCTCAGCTTCTTGAGAAGCACAAGAACGAAGTTCCAAATGCACTAGAGAAGCCTGTTGATTCCTCAAAACACTGTCATAGTGCGCAGTGCCAAGGTAATATAATTTATGCTTTGAACCAGAGTTAAATCATTTTCTTATGTCTCTGATATAGATTTAGTCTCTGATATATCAAAATCAGAAAGATCAAATCCTTTCTTTGATAATCCTCCTATCAGTCTCCTAGATTCATCTCCCAAATATTGTGATTTTTCACTAGATAGTGACTTGTCTTTGAGCAGCTCTTCCTCACTCCATAATTCTGATTTAGAAGCATATTTGCAGGTTGATATGCATGTCATGACACAGATCATACCATCTACCATACCTCAGAATAATCCTAAGACTATACAAATCTCAAGTTCACTAGTTGATTCCTCATTGGTCTCTTATGCAGTGTTACTTATCTTACATGGTTTGAAGTCTTTCCTATCTTTCAGTGGTTGGTTATCCATGACCTTAGTCATATTTGGACTGATATTAAACATGTTTGGATCTGTTCTAAACACTTATGATTCAGATCTCATGTCCATTCATCATTCAAATTTTTACACCTATCAGTTTTCCCCAGTTGCTCATAGTTTTCCTAGTCTATCCCTATATCCTCATGGAGTCACTGAAGCCTTTGTCCTTGCTGTCCCATATGCTAATGATTTTGATATATCAGAGTTTTATTAGCCTCATATCAAATCTGGGAAGGTGCTACATCAGATTGGATGAATGACATGTGATTCACATCACAATTTTGTAGCTATTCAAGGAATTGAGTGTGTAATAAATTGTCTTAATTTTTGTACTCTTTGGGAAGGAGTATGCACAGATCTCTTTTCCATTTCAAATTATGTTTGCATATCAGAGTTTGACAACAGCAAGTAGCATTCAGATAATGCTCCTACTTCATCAGTTAATGAGATACCAGGAGTCTCTCCTCTTCCTTCTTGCAGGTTCTACACTCTAGCGCATGATCATGGAGTTCATGATTTCTTCATCAAGTCTTTCATCCAAAAGCAGTTCATTCAGCTCATTCAAGTGAAGATAAAGATATGTTGAAGACATATTATTTCAAATTGTGTGCCTTGTCCTTTCTTGAGGGAGGATTTTCCCCATGTGGTTTTGCCTCTTTCCTTGGCTTTTTGGACATAATAATTGTTAAAGGGTGACCATAGCCTTGTTGTTGGGCCCTATATACACCTATATTTTTGACATACCATCATAAAGTCAGACTTAAAGGTGGATGTTGGAATATATTAAACCCAGTCATAACTTAGAATAAAATAACTAATCATTATTTGATTAATTATCTACCCACTAGCCTAATTAGTTGGCATCCACTTGCACCTTAAAGTCACACATGCCTTCTATACCCCAAGAATGCTTTATTTCTGATTCTGGGTTGATCTTGACCACTCTATGGACATCCAGAATTGGTAACTGCGCTTTACTGCAGATTCTGCTTTATCCGGCTTTTCTATCGATAAGGTAAAGCTAGTTAACTAGGAAACTGGTATCTTTTGTTGCCAACCCATCCTCCATGATTTTCTCGCCATTTTCCAAGATTACATGTTTTTTCGTCACTCTTGACAGCTCACTCATGCCTTTCCTAATTCATGAGGTCCTTGACTGATTTGGGATGTGATTTAGCCACCTATGGGGATTTCATATTTGGTGAGTCGGCCTTTTTGAGCTTTATGAGTTGTCTCCATACAACTTGATTTTCCTATGAGGGTGTACTATTTATGTACACTATTATTCATTATTATTCAATGGAGGGATACACTCCAATATTCATTTCTTCATTCATGTGATTCAGTCTCTTTTCTTCTCTCTATTTTTCCTATGTATGCTTGTGAGAATTATCTTAGTAGCAAGATCTATTTCGTGTGCTTCTTCTTAGCATCTTTGCTCATAGCATTGGAGCTATATTATTTCTACATGGTATCAGAGTGCAAGGTTGCTCAAGTTCTACAGAGTTAAGGAGCGCATCCAATCTCCTATCCCTCTCTGAAGAAGAGCTTGTCTAGCTTACAAGATTTTCTCCTAGTTTGTTTTGCAGGTTGCAGAGAGTTTCTTCTTGAGCACATCAATTTAGCTATATGGATTCTCCTTCATCAATAATTCTAATTCTTTTCAACTACAATGAATGGAAAGCCAAAATTGGCATTCTATTGCGTAGTAGGGGATTATACAAAGTTACTCAAGCTTTGGAGAATGAGCCCAATGCTGTGATTGAGAAAGCTAAGTGGCATAATAGGTTGGATGTCACGTCCCCTCCCCTCTACATCACCATATAAGGGAGGAACGCAACTACTAATACGCTCTAATACCACAATGTAGTGTACCCGCTACTCTGATACTGCCACGATGTCATGAACCCAATGCCCATACACCTGACAAATATGTGGAATAATTTAAAATTTCTCTTTACTATCTCTTTAACACTGTCGTGGGTCATATACATCCTTTAACATTCATGCTTAAGCATAAACATCATTGTAACAGTCGTTCTGCCCTTAACAGATCCATTTTGTGACCAGAAAAACCTTTTCCACACTCAGCCCTCCACATTCCCCTTCCCGCCTTCCGTTGCAGAATCTGGGAACTGATAACATAATGTGTGACGGAGTCATTCAAACACCTTCCACCTTCCTCCTTCTGCTGCGAGACTCGAGAATCGGAAAATCAACATATCCACGGGATCATTTAGCGACTTTCCGCCTTCCGCTGCGGAACTCAAGAATCGAAAAACCAACAAATCGATAGCTTGACTTATCCACTTTCCGCCTACCGCTGCAGACCTCAGAAAACCTGCAAAATGAACACTTCATCCTTCAACTTTCCGCCTTCCGCTGCAGTCCTCGGAAATCAAAAAAACAACTTTTCGTTTTAACCCTTTTCCCATTTTCTGCCTCCCGACTTTTGCCTTTCGAAGACGGATTTCGGGGTGCGGAAAACACACTTTTGCCTTGGAATTTCCATCTCTTTTCCGCTTCCGCTTCCGCCTTTCGCAGGCAGATTCCAGGATGCGAAAAACCAACATTTTGCCTTGTTCTTTTTCTTGTTCTCCACCTTCCGCAGGCGGATTCCGGGGTGCAAAAAACGCTCAAGTCAGATGCCTTCTGACTCTATAACCAGGCTTCTAGCCTCCATGATCATAAGCAAAATGAATTGAAACATACAAGGCATATACAGAGGCAAATGCGAGAACATTTAACAACAATAAACTCTACTAAAATCATTAGCAAGCATTCATCATATTCAATTCATTCATAAGCAAATACATTACATAAATAAGAATAATAGAGAATACTTATCTTGAAGATGAAGTTGTCCCGTAACTAGCTATGCCGCTGCAACGTTCCACCCAACCATAGGCCAGTTGTGTTCATTAATCTCTCGACACAACTGCCACGCCCAAGCTGGGAATGATTTCCACAAGGAACTAGGGAACAGCAGACTCAAACGCAGCCAGATCATATCACACACAGTCAAGCCAACCTTCAGTTGGGTTTATCAGGCTGTCCAGCCAAGCCAACACACAGTTGGGTTCAATGTTATCGGAACCGAACCGGTCATCAAACCAGCGAAGCCCAAAATGTGAACCAGACCGGAACAGGCAAAAAACCAAGTAAAAAAACGGCTGACTAAAAAATACATAAAATATTCATATTTTGTAAAAAACATATATATTCATGTGCATACATATGAATCCAAACCATTAATACAGAAATATGCAAATTTTCTCATATATATAGCAAATATGGGTGCAAATATCCAAAATAGCACCTAGTGCAATACATCTCTGAGGTTTTGAACCAAAGTACATCAGCAAAGTTTTTTTTTTTTTTTTTTTTTTTTTTTTGAAATTGAGTTTCGTGAAACCCCAGTCCAGACCGGCCGGTTTTGCCGGTTCCGTACCCGGTCTGGAAAAAAATTCGGTTTTTTGAATTTTTTTTGCTGACTGGACCGGCCAAATCCTGTAAACCGGTCAGACTGGCCGGTTTTGCCGGTTCCAGTCCAGTTCCGATAACACTGGTTGGGTTTATCAAGCTGCAGGTAATAAAAGCCAATACACTGTTGGGTCTATCAGGCTACACAACCAAGCCAGCTAACAGTTGGGTTTATCAGACTACACACAGTCAAGCCAACATTCACATTAAGGACCATCGAAGCCAACTAACAGAAGGGTTTCACAGGCTACTCAGCCAAGCCATCCCATTGCTGGGTTTCACAGGCTATTTAGCCAAGCCAACTAACAGTTGGGTTTCACAGGTTGTCCAGCCAAGGATCACACGTGGCCAAATGCACAACAAGACATAACCAAGCCAATATCCGATTGGGTTTCACAGGCTGCCCAGCCAAGCCAATATACAATTGGGTTTCACAAGTTGTCAGCCAAGCCAATCTACGTTTGGGTTTCACAGGCTACCAAGGCAGTGGAAAGGGAGAATGGCTAAGCTAGTGGCTCATTCAAGAGCTAGGGACACCTCCACAAGATCTATCTAGACTTGCATTTACATTACCTACACCCCAACACAAGGAAGCATCCCCTTCTTTGCTAAACAGTCCCTTGGGATATGCCTTCCCTTCCAGTGCTCTTCAAAGCGTGCATAGAAGATTCACCGACCACTCTTATCTTTTCATGAGGTTCCTCTCTGCACTAGGTTTATCAGGCCCATTCGACGTCTCTTCCACTCCTAAGTCTTGCATACAGTTTAGAACCAAACCAGGGTACACATCACGGCAAACCACACTAAACACAGAGAAACAAGGTTTCATACCAATATGTAGTTCAGAATAACACTGTAACCCATCAACCAGGGTATCGACAAAGGAAAATACTTGCAGAACTGAACAACCGCTTCCCCGACTGCGGAGAGTGAACAATCCATAATCCACAACAACTAAATGCTCCACCAGAACAATCGTGACTGTCGAATAGGGATGAATGTACAACCACCACCCCTGAACAACAACAAAACCGTCTCACGACTGAGGGAAAGACGGACTGGCACGCATCCATGTGCTTACTTGCTTCAGAAGCAAGAATGCGGCTTCCTAGACTGCAGGTAAGCTCAGTCACGAAACCGACTACCATGCCTTGCTCCGCCCAAGGTATTAACTACCTCAACTGCTCTTCTGGAAGAATTGAATGATTGAGGACAGAGGACAACAAGGGTAGATTGACATCTGGTCTCACCCTATTGGCTCACAGGAATTTGACTAACTCCCCTCCCTATTCCTTGTGAAATCATGCCCCCAATCTCTTATGTTGCAGTGTATAGCTAGATGTGGTATTTTTATTAAATTGCATATTTACATGATGACTTCAAAATATAAGGTGCCTGACTTAGCACTATACCCATCACATTATGAAAATCACATTTTCTCAACTTTGCATACAGCTTATACTCCCTTAGGAAATTCAATGCTATTCTCAAATGTTCTTCATGCTCTTCTTCATTCTTAGAATAAATAATAATGTCATTGAGGAAGACAAGAACAAATTTGTCCAGATACTTGTTGAAAACACTATTCATGAGACACATAAATGTAGCTGGTGCATTTGTGAGACCAAATGGTACCACTACAAACTCATAGTGTCCATACCTTGTTCTGAAGGTTGTCTTATGAATATCTTCATCTTTGATTCTTACCGGATGATAACTAGACCTCAAGTCAATCATGGAAAATACCTTTGCTCCTCTCATTTGATCAAAAAGGCATCAATTCAAGGTAAAGAGTATCTATTCTTCAGAGTAACCTTGTTCAACTGCCTGTAATCAATACACAACCCGAGTGTATCATCTTTCTTTTTCACAAACAGAACTCGTGCTCCCCAAGGGGACACACTTGGCCTGATATACTTCTTTTCCAACAACTCCTGCAGCTGCATTTTCAGCTCTAGCAATTCTGGTGTGCTCATCTTGTAGGGTGTCTTGGACACTAGTGCTGCTCCAAGCACAAGGTCAATTGTAAAATCAATGTCTCTTTTTGGAGGAAGCCCTGGAATTTCATCAGGAAAAACATCCCAAAATTCCTGCAATACATGAAAGTCCTCCAACCTAGGAGTTTCATTCTCTGCTGCCACCAAAACATGGGCTGCATACAATTCACAACCTTTCCTACATAACTTCTTCAACTGCATTGCTCAAATCTGCCTAACAAAGATCACCTTTGGAATGCCTCTTACAACCCTTAGATTTCCTTCTTCATCCATGCATTCAAAAGTCTTATCGTAACAATCAAGCGTAACTCTGTGTGCTTCCAACCAATCCATTCCAATGAGAATATCATAGAAACCAAGTGGTAGGACATTCAAGTTTGCATAGGTGACTAACCCATCCATGACTAATGGGCATTTTTCTACCACTTCACTAACTCTTCTCTTGGTTCCAATGGCTAGTTGAACTAACCATGATTTGCTATGCTTTAACTTCTTAAAAGCACAAATCTCAACTATTCTAGGAGTGATATAGCTGTGAGTAGATCCAAGGTCAATCAAAACAGAAACATATTGCTCAACAACTTTACCTTCAACTTCAACCATAGTTGATTCATGATCTGCCCAACGGTCCTCTAGCGCTGCGTAAATTCTAGGGACGGTCGTTGCTACTTGACCCATTGTTTCAACTCCTTGGACATTGTGAGCTTGCCTTACATACCCATTCTCAAGCGGACAGTTACTTGCCCGAGGTGCTCCCACCATACTGATGCTCTTCCATTCAGATTGAAGATGACTACTCTTGCCTTCATATATCTTGTGTAGTCTTGGACTTGGAAATATTTCTTCATCCCAAGAAACCAAGCTTCAGCTTCTTGACCAGTCTTTACCTCACCATTAAAGGTAGGTGGCCTTGCCTTCTTAAATTCATCACAGGAATTGTTCTGGTAACGCCTCTTCCTCTTTTTCCTGTGAGACGAAGAGCTTGAACCCCCAGTGGATCCTTTAGAGTCGGATGATCCACTAGAAGACCTCTTTCTAGAAGACCTCTTTCTCTTCTGGTATTGCTTCTACTTCTTTCTGGATTTACTGCCCGATGCCCAGAGTTCATCTGCCTTTGGATGTCTGTCAAACTCTGCAACATGGCTGCATTCAGCTGATTATGCTTCCATTGTCTTCTATGTAACTTTGCGTCTCCACCCTTAGGCTTCTCATGGTGGGGAGTATCTTGATATCTCCTTCCATTGGATTCTATCTCAGCATTTCCAACTCGAATGTTTTCCCCCATAGCATCTGCCTCGTGCTCATAGGGATCATGTGCATCATTCATGCTGTAGGTTTTCATGGTCGAGCCAAAAACCAACTTTTCCAAACTGCACTATGACTCTGCAAAATGTGTTAATAAACATATTGTTAGCTACTAACAAATGGTGTTCAAATTCTGAACCCTCCACATTCCCCTTTCCGCCTTCCACTGCGAAATCCGAGAACCGAAAACATAATGCGCGACGGAGTCATACAAACACTTCCCCCTTCCGCTGCAGAACTAGGGAAGCAAAAACTCAACATATCGACAAGATCATTTAATGACTTTCCGCCTTCCGCTACGAAACTCAGGAATCGAAAAACCAACAAATCGATACCTTGACTTGTCCACTTTCCACCTTCTGCTGTGGACCTCGAAAATCGAAAAACCCGCGAAACGAACACTTTGTCCTTCGACTTTCCGCCTTCCGACGTTCACTTTCTGCTGCAGACCTCGAAAATCGGAAAAACAACTTTTCGCCTTAACCCATTTCCCATTTTCCACCTTCCGCAGGCGAATTCCAAGGTGTGGAAAACACAATTTTTCATTGGAATTTCCGGCTCTTTTTCACTTCCGACTTCTGCCTTCCGCAGGCGGATTTTGGGATGCAAAAAACCAACATTCTTCCTTGTTCTTTTTCCTATTTTTCACCTTCCGCCTTCTGCAGGCGGATTCTGAGGTGCGAAAAACGCTTAAGTCATATGCCTTCTGACTCTATAACCAGGCTTCTAGCCTCCATGATCATAAGCAAAATGCATTGAAACATACAAGGCATATACAGAGGCAAATGCAGGAACATTTAACAACAGTAAACTCTACTAAAATCATTAGCAAGCATTCATCATATTCAATTCATTCATAAGCAAATACATTGCATAAATAAGAATAACAGAGAATACTATTCTTGAAGATGAAGTTGTCCCGCAACTAGCTATGTCGTTGCAACGTACCACCCAACCATAGGCCAGTTGTGTTCATTAATCTCTCAACACAACTGCCACCCCCGAGTGGGGCATGATTTCCACAAGGAACTAGGGAACAGCAAACTCACACACAATCAAGCCAACCTTCAGTTGGGTTTATCAGGCTATCCAGCCAAGCCAACACACAGTTGGGTTTATCAGGCTGCAGGCAATAAGCCAATACACTGTTGGGTTTATCAGGCTACACAACCAAGCCAGCTAACAATTGGGTTTATCAGACTGCACACAGTCAAGCCAACATTCACATTAAGGACCACCGAAGCCAACTAACAGATGGGTTTCACAGGCTACTCAGCCAAGCCATCTCACTGTTGGGTTTCACAGGCTATTCAGCCAAGCCAGCTAACAGTTGGGTTTCACAGGTTGTCCAGCCAAGGATCACACATGGCCAAATGCACAACAAGACACAGCCAAGCTAATATACAATTGGGTTTAATAGGCTGCCCAGCCAAGCCAATATACAATTGGGTTTAACAGGCTGTCATACAAGCCAATCTACATTTGGGTTTCACAGGCTGCCAAGGCAGTGGAAAGGGAGAACGGCTAACCTAGTGGCTCATTCAAGAGCTAGGGACACCTCCACAAGATCTATCTAGCCTGGCATCCACATTACCTACACCCCAACACAAGGAAGCACCCCCTTCTCTGCTACACAGTCCCTCAGGCTATGCCTTCCCTTCCATTGCTCTTCAGGGCATGCATAGAAGATTCACCAGCCACTCTTATATTTTCGTGAGGTTCCTCTCTGCACTAGGTTTATCAAGCCCATTCGACGTCTCTTCCACTCCTAAGTCTTGCATACAGTTTAGACCCAAACCAGGGTACACATCACAGCAAACCACATGGAGACGCAACAACACAAGCTCCACTCTATAACACAGATAAATAGGGTTTCATACCAATCTGTAGTTCAGAATAACACTGTAACCCATCAACTAGGGTCTCGACAAAGGAAAATGCTTGCAAAACTGAACAATCGCTTCCCCGACTCTGGAGAGTGAACAACCCGTAATCTACAACAACCGAATGCTCCACTAGAACAATTGTGACTGAGGGAAAGACGGATTGGCACGCATCCACGTGCTTACTTGCTTCATAAGTAAGAATACGACTTCCCAAACTGCAGGCTGCAGGCAAGCTCAGTCACGAAACCGACTGCCATGCCTTGCTCTGCCCAAGGCATTAACTGCCTCAACCGCTCTTCTGGAAGAATTGAATGATTGAGGACAGAGGACAAAAAGGGTAGATTGACATCTGGTCTCACCCTATTGGCTCAGGAGTTTGACTAACTCCCCTCCCTATTCCTTGTGAAACCATGCCCCCATCTCTTACGTTGCAGTGCATATAGCTAGTTGTGGTATTTTTATTAAATTGCATATTTACATGATAAGGTGCCTGACTTAGAACTATACCCATCGGCATCAACCTTGATCAACGATACAGAAAACACCAAATCAATGGCAGGGCCTTGGCCTTGAGCTCCTCGCCATGATTTAAATACAATATATACATCATGTACAATTTTAATAACATGGGGTCAAAACCGGGGTGTTACATTGGATGAAGCCTATGGATTGCTTTGCCTCTCTATTTCTCCTGATCTACTCTTTCATCTAGATGGTTTGACCACTCCAAACCAAGTGTGGACTCAATTGGAGTCTCTCTTTGGAGTTCAAGATGAGCTAAGAGCGCATCAGTTGGAGATTGAGTTATTCTCACCGAGTCCAAGCAGTTTCAATTCTCTTGAGGGTTTCTTCACCAAATTCAAGTCACTTGTTGTAATGCTCAAACATTGTGCAATTGAGAAAGAAGATGATCAATTAATCATTTCCATTCTTTCTAAATTGGGTCCTGATTACTCAAGTTTTGTGTCTACTTTTCATGCTACTAGGCTTGTTGTTCCTAAGTGGAAAATGCCTTCTTTGTGTACTTTTCTTGATTCACTAACAAAGGAGCAAGATAAATTGATCCAAATGGGTGTCCTTAAATCTTCCAAGGGAAAGGATCATGCTCTCGTGGTTCAAGAAAGCAAGAATATAAAATCCAATGAAAAGCAAATTGTGAGGGAGAAGAAGCCAAAGTCAGAAATTGGAGATGAAGATTCCTATGAAGATTTAATGAAGAAAGTTAAAAAGAAAGGGAGCACATCCAAGTGTTCTTATTGTAGCAAGGGTTTTCATTCAAAGAATAAGTGTTTCAAGAAGAAGATGGACATCATGTCTCAGCTTCTTGAGAAGCACAAGATCGAAGTTCTAGATGAACTAGAGAAGCCTATCCATTCCTCAGAACACTGTCATTGTGTGCAGTTCCAAGGTGATATAACTTATGCTTTGAGTGCCAGAGTTAAATCCTTTTCTTATGTCTCTAATATAGATTTAGTCTCTGATATATCACAATCGGAGATATCAGATCCTTTCTTTGATAATCCTCCTATCAGTCTCCTAGATTCATCTCCCAAAAATTGTGATTTTTCACTAAATACTGACTTGTTTTTGAGCAGTTCTTCCTCATTCCATAATTTTGATTTAGAAGCATATTTGCAGGCTGATATGCATGTCATGACACAGATCATACCACCATCCATACCATCTACCATACCTCTCAATAATCCTAAGACTATACAAATCTCAAGTTCACTAGTTGATTCCTCATTTATCTCTTATGCAGTGTTACTTATCTTACATGGTTTGACGTCTTTCCTATCTCTTAGTGGTTGGTTATCCATGACCTTAGTCATATTTGGATTGATATTAAACATGTTTGGATATGTTCTAAAGACTTATGGTCCAGATCTCATGTCCATTCATCATTCAGATTTTTACACCTATCAGTTTTCCCCATTTGCTCATAGTTTTCCTAGTCTAGCCCTATATCCTCATGGAGTCACTGAAGCCTTTGTTTTTGCTGTCCCATATGCTAATGCTTCTGATATATCAGAGTTTTATCTGCCTCATATCAGATCTGGGAAGGTGCTACATCAATTGGAAGAATGACATGTGATTCACATCACAATTTTGCAGTTATTCAGGGAATTGAGTGTGTAATAAATTGTCTTAATTTTTGTACTCTTTGGGAAGGAGTATGCACAGATCTCTTTTCCATTTCATATTATGTTTGCAGATCAGAGTTTGACAGCAGCAAGAAGCATTCAAATAATGCTCCTACTTCATCAATTGATGAGATACTAGGAGTCTATCCCCTTCCTTCTTGCAAGTTCTACACTCTAGCGCATGATCATGGAGTTCATGATTTCTTCATCAAGTCTTTCATCCAGAAGTAGTTCATTCAGCTCATTCAAGTGAAGATAAAGATATGTTGAAGACATATTATTTCAAATTTTGTGCCTTGTCCTTTCTTGAGGGAGGATTTTCCCCATGTGGTTTTGCCTCTTTCCTCGGCATTTTGGACATAACAATTTTTAAAGGTGACCATAGCCTTGTTGTTGGGCCCTATATACACCTAGATTTTTGACATACCATCATAAAGTCAAACTTAAAGGGGGATACCATCATAAAGTCAAACTTAAAGGGGGGTGTTGGAATATATTAAACCCAGTCATAACTTAGGATAAAATAATTAATCATTATTTGATTAATTATCTACCCACTAGCTTAATTAGTTGGCATCCACTTGCACCTTAAAGTCAACACATGCCTTCTATACCCCAAGAATGCTTTATTTTTTATTCTGGGTTGATCTTGACCACTTTATGGACGTGCAAAATTGGTAACTGCGCTTTACTGCAGATTCTGCTTTATCTAGCTTTTCTATGGATAAGGTAAAGCTAGTTAACTAGGAAACTGGTACCTTTTGTTGCCAACCCATCCTCCATGATTTTCTCTCCATTGTCCAGGATTAGCATGATTTTCCATCACTCTTGACAACTCACTCATGCTTTTTCTATTTCGTGAGGTCCTTGACTGATTTGGGATGTGCTTTAGCCACCTATGGGGATTTATCATATTTGGTAAGTTGGCCTTTTTGAGCTTTACGAGTTGTCTCCATACAACTCGATTTTCCTATGAGGGACGTACTATTTATGTACACTACTATTCATCATTATTCAATGGAAGGATACACTCCAATATTCATCTCTTCATTCATGTAATTCAGTCTCTTTTCTTCCCTCTATTTTTCCTGTGTATGCTTGTGAGAATTATCTTAGTAGCAAGATCTATTTCATGTGCTTCTTCTTAGCATCTTTGCTCATAGCATTGGAGCGATTATTTCTACACATGTAGTGTCGCATGGTCCCGTGGAAGGAAAAAAATTGAGTCTGACCACGAGGTCCGTGACAACAGACATCTCTGGCATCATTTCGAGCATCATCATCTCGAACATCATCATCTTTGGCATCATCTCGAGCATCATCATCTCTAGCATCATCATCTATGGCATCATCTCTGGCATCATCTCGAGCATCATCATCTCAAGCATAACCTACACTATCATCAGTATAAAAATACTGAGTTGAATCGCCCACAACATAAACAAATGCTAAAACATCATCATCTACAACTGAATGCAGGAACCCGTCCACAAGTGAATGCAAGACCACTCTCCATATGAGAGTACTATCATCCGCAGAACCATCCTCAGTTGGTAAGTGCTAGGACCACTCTTAACAAGAGAGTGTTCTTGTCCGCAGGACCATCCTCAAGTAGGATATTGTAGTCTACAAATGAATGCAGATCTCATCCGCAAATGAATGCAGGACCACACTCCATATGAGAGTACTTATCGTCCACATGACCATCCTCAATCGGTAAGTGCTAAGACCACTCTTAGCAAGAGAGTGTTCTTGTCCGCAGGACCATCCTCAAGTAGGATATTGTTGTCTGCAAATGAATGCAGATCTCGTTCGCAAATGAATGCAGGACCACTCTCCATATGAGAGTACCATCATCCGCAGGACCATCATCAGTCGATAAGTGCCAGGACCACTCTCAACAAGAGAGTGTTCTTATCCGAAGAACCATCCTCAAGTAGGATACTATCGTTTGCAAAAGAATGCAGATCTCGTCCACAAATGAACGTAGGACCACTCTCCCTATGAGAGTACTATCGTCTGCAGGACCATCCTCAGCCAGTAAGTGCTAGGACCACTCTCAACAACAGAGTGTTCTTATCCGCAGAACTACATCTCGTTGGGATATTCCTATTTGTAGATATGACCAACCTTTCTGGGATTTTCCTTTTGAGGATGCCACCAACCATGTTGGGATCTACCCTTGCTGATACGACCAGTCATATTGGGATCCACCCTCAGTGATGTCACTAACCATATCGATATCTATCCATGAAGATACAAACATGCTCTCTATACAGTGACTAGACCACTAGGGCTCATCATTCTTTTCTTGTACATCCACAACTTCATCAATATCTATAAGCATACTGGCAAACTTGACTGGTCTTCTCTGTACTGGCATACCATTACCATCTCATTCTCTTATCATCACTCCCTCTTTCCAGGGAGGTCCTTTCGGACTACACCAAGCTTGTCTCGAAAGTGTTCACACTTTACACGAGACAGAGGCTTTAGTCAGCACATCAGCAACTTGTTCCTCTGTAGAAACATACTGGAGCTTTACAGCTCCTCTCTACACCATATCCCAGAAGTAGTGATACTTTATCTCTATATGCTTTGACTTTTCATGAAACACCGGGTTCTTTGTTAGCTTGATGCAACTCTGGTTGTCACAATAAATATCAGTTGCATCTATCTCAGCATCAAACAATCCTGCCAATAGTTTACGAAGCCATATTGCTTCGCTACAGGATGAACATGCTGCAATGTACTCAGCCTCGGTTGTACTGAGGGAAACATTGGTTTGCTTTTTGTTAAGCCATGAGATCATACCCGATCCCAAACAACATCATGAGGTGCTCCTTCAGCACTTCCTCTTTGCATCTAAAATGAGTTCGCCCTCTGCTATCAGGTCATCAACATATTCCAATCTTCCGCATTCAACCTTAAAGTAAAGGTTGGAACCCACTTTACTCTTGGTAAAGCTTTAGTCCATCAAAAAGTTGTCCATCCTGTCATACCATGTTGAACTCGAAGATCTTTTGCAATCACTCCCTCTGAAGCAAAGCATCATCCTCCCTCTGCATTTTGTACTCGATGTATCGAAACATTCTGTACTGGAGTGACAGGTAGCATCCTATGCTATTGATCTTCTATGTATCCATCTCAGGTCACTAGATACCAAGATCCTCTATCTTGAACTTTGTTGAAAAGTTCCCCTTGCACCCATCTATGATCTTGTCGTCCTCTATAGGCTTCCATCTTCAACCTTGTAGCAAAGGTTAAGATCTTCATCACTCTAGGTGATCTTCAAGCTCCTCGTGTAATTGGATGTGCTTACCCAAGGGTGCCTTCGTACAAAGCCTTTTGTGAACATGTGGTTCTCTGCTCAATATACACTTCTACTTCACTGGAGAAGTGTGTCTAGTCAATGGAGTATGTCATGCCATAGTCTACTCCCTCTTTCTAAGAGAAACCACGAGCCTTGCTTTGTATCCCTCGATGTTGCCATTTGTTGCATACTTGATCTTGTAGATCCACATGGAAGACACTACAAACTTCCCTTCAGGTCTCGAAACCGCATCCTAGACATCATTCCCCATGATCAACTAGTACTCTTTGATCATAGTATTCTTCCATTTCTCCTTGGCTACTTCTTCATAGTTGGAAGGATCTGCATCAATGATGTCGCTCAACAGTGCCACATAACTAGAGTGTATCTGAGGCCTCTTACTTTCGTTAGAAATCCCATCATACTTTTCTTCATCTTGAATTATCACTCGTGCCCAAGATGGTCTTCATCTCTTGAGGTGGATCTACCGCTCTCTTTAGGCCATATCATGATTCTTATATTCTTCTGAAGCTCTTTCTTTCGCCACGATGTCTCTGACCCTAGGAGCTTCAGGTTCATCTTCATGTATGTTTATTGGAGTGAATCTTCTAACTGAACTGTCGTCACTTGTTCTTCAATACACGATCTTTCCTATAAGTCAAATTCAGTTGCATGGTTAGAAACATTTCATTATTTCCAAAACATATTAATAGCGATGAATTATATATGTCACACAGTCATGCAACTATCTTAGACAATGCTACAACATTCATCCATATCCTGTATATGGTAACTTTCTAGATACCTTCCATCTCTACCATAACATTATTGAGATTGTGCACTAATCCCAATATGTCAGCAAAGAGGTTTCATTCTAGATAAGTAGCAATGGAAAGTTGTACAACACCATAGACTACTTACCCATCACATGTAAGTCAGTAGTATAATGTTCATTAATGCAAGCACTCAAACATGCATAATACATCAACTAAATATAAACATGTACACAATTAAACAATAACACTTATCTTTGTTTGTTTGGTGGGTGGACTCCTTAATCCTTATATCCTTGCAAGAATAACTGGAGCCTTCTACTTCATCATTTGATTCTGGGAACCTGTGTACTAGTTCTGAGTGTCACTAACTGCATTACTTCTTATCCAGTGTTGAAATGGATAAGACTATGATCTTTGTCTTCACCAGTAGAATTCATATTCCTCATCACTTGAGGAATCTTCCTTTTCTTCTCTGAATCTTTTATTAGTTGTTTCATCATCTTCAGTGGTGTGAGCATGATGTCTTTTCTTGTTTGACTTCTTGTTGAAGGAGGCCCTATTTCTGGGACAATCTCTGGAGTAGTGTCCCTTCTCATCACAAGTGTAACATCGAATGTTGGAAGGATCTCTTCTGACTTCCTTTTGTCTTATGTTGTGATGATGGTCCTCCTTCTTTCTATGATTTCTTTTGCAGTGAACTGTGAGAGCTTGATCTATAGTTGCTCCCATCTTCTCCTCTCTTGTTATGAGCAGAGCTTCTTCTTGTGTGCATTCTTCCCATAGTGTGCTGAAAGAGATCAGCTTCCTTCTTGCACATATTACTTGAACGAATGAATACCATGATCTTGGGAGGCCATTCAAGGTGGTCATAACAATCTATCCTTCTTCCACAATCTCTTCGACTGCTTCAAGTTGTTCCTTGATTTGAGTCACCCTTATGAAGTGGGACTGCATGGTCTCTGAGTACTGTATCTTCACATTCTTCAGTTGGTTCCTCAATGTCATCGACTTCATCAAAGCATCGAACACTTCCTTTGGTGTCTTCAAGGATGACACATGAGGGATGATATGATCCTTAATAGAATCTGCAACGATTCTCTTGGCCTTAACCAAGTTTTCTTATGAGTAACTTTAGCCTTATCTCCCTCTGGCTCTCGAACTTCCTTACTGACATACTGATCCAAGTCATTTTCTTCAAAGATTAGGGAGATCATATACTTCCATGACAAAAAGTTGTCATTTCCCCCAAGCTTATCGTCAAGATGGGTGTGATGAGTCATTTTGAAATGAGAACCTCAAATGGAAATAGCAGAGATATAGATCTTACTGATTTGAGGTGTCCAACATGGTTTCGGAGCTGGTTGACCTAGGGTTTTGTTAGAGAAACCCTAATTTTCAAAAATTGGAATTTCAAACTTCTGATTGGACAAGAAGATGCGCCTCTTCAAGGCAAGTTGTCCAATGTACTCCTTTTTTGAAAACTGTGGTGGGAAGCTTTCGAAACTGGATGCCCTAGTTTCTTCCTGCAGTGTTCTACAGTGTCCCGCAGTCAAATTTAAATTCCACATAATGAGAAACTTCTTCCATAGAAATATGCACCCTCTTATGGCAAGTTTGATGGTCTTCCTTTTTGAACCGATCCGTGGAAGGAAGTGCTTGGAACAGGAAGCCCTAGTTTCTTCAATTTCTTCTGCATACCTTCCTGATATTGTTTCTGCTATATCTCCGAAGTTTCTGCTCCTAAAGGTCTGAGATAGCCTTGTCTATCTTCTTTCCAACCCCACAATTTCGAGCATAATTGGATTCTCCAAGTGGAACTTATGCTAAGTTTCCCAAGGTGACTTGTTTTAGGACTGTTCAACTTAGCGAACTTGTACGAACTGCCATGTGTCACTGTTTCACCTTCGTGTTCTAAAACTCAAACCACAAAATCTACAGTCTGTGCCCTATCTGCAACATCTTGAAAATTTTGATTTGGACCTTCCTAGCGCGAGATATAACAATTCTCCCTAGGTCTCCTATTTGAGACTGGATTCTGAAGGAGGCTGGAACCCTGATTTGGAGGAATCATATCTCC
The DNA here is from genome assembly GCA_001517045.1 of Pseudotsuga menziesii. Lineage (NCBI taxonomy): Eukaryota > Viridiplantae > Streptophyta > Pinopsida > Pinales > Pinaceae > Pseudotsuga > Pseudotsuga menziesii. The sequence continues at coordinate 463,761 of LPNX010029201.1, read as the reverse complement.
TAAAGTATAGTTAATCTGTGGCTGAAACGCACACACAAGGTACAAAAGATTTCATCTTCGACTTGTTAAAGTTTCAGCTCCTGAGCCTTCTCCAATATCGAGTTATAGCAAAAGTACCAAAATGACTAGATTTTTTCTTCTAGGGATTTCAAGCATGAAACCCTAATCTCCAGTAGCTGCAGTTGTAGCAGTGTTTCGACTGCACAAAGACTTCTTTCAGGGTGGCTCTGATACCATGTTAAGATTTCAATGGTTATATAAGATCTAAAAACATTTAACATCATAACCATATACAAAAGGATCATTGAAAGAAAGACAAGCACAACCACACAAAAGAACACAGAGATTTATCCTGGGAAACACTCATGGGGGAGAAAACCTAACAAAACTTCCTTGATATAGACTTCAACCAAGTATAGTGTAAGACCCCAAAGAATAAGACTTATAAGACCCCAAGAACAATACTGGACTACTTCCTCTCTCACAGATGAACTACTCCTCTCTCTAGCACAACTGCTTGAGTGCTCTGCTTGTCCAAATGACGGAGTCGCCTCTCCTATTTATACTAATCAGTTGAGAGGCCTAATAACCCAACAGGGCCGACTTCTCCTTGTTGCTAGGGCCGACTTGCCTTAGAAGACTCAAAAATACATTTCAATAATACTTTTGTGGGTACTACTGACCCGACTTGCAACGAAGGTTTTACCTCAATACTTTACATGACCAAATACATCAATGACATCCCTAATCGGAGGAACAACATCTCCAAAAGGGGTAATAATATTAATAATACAAAATAGAATATCTTCCACAGTTACATTTCTTTAACATAACGATGCTTATAAGAAAATTTTGGGTTAATGATGTGTGATTATGAATGCCTCAAGGACTGACATGTTTACCCATACTGCTGATATATTATCACTGTTGTACATGTGTACTTTAGATGGTTTGGTAATTTTGGAATGCATATACTTTTGTTAATACCTACATATTACTATTGCTCATTGGAACTACTATTGGCTTATCCTTGGATGAATGTTATCACATTATTCATATCATCCTCTTGACTCCATTAGGCACTGGTCACTAACCTTACACACATACGAGATATATTTGGTGTCTAAGTGTCTTTTGCGGACTTGCATAGGGCTCTCCCCTAGGAGGTTTTGACTTTCGAAGAAGTTTGGAGAAGTGACTAAGGTGACAACGGTCACTTTCCCTTTCATATGTTGGTCGATAACTAGCCCTGCTAGTTCATTCGGTAATAGGACACAACCACAGCCAAATACGAGATTCTCTCCATGGTCCTTGAGGAGGCTATTGAATTTTAGCATTAGCATGAATACTTTAAAAAACTTGCAAACTAACTGATAACAAATGACAAGTGCAGTAAAACATCAACACATCCAAACATTGAACACAAGAGTTTTTCAATGGGGAAACCTTTAAAGGACAAAAACCCCAAAAGCATTAGTAAATCATCTCGTAAATGAGATGACTGAGTTTTCAAAAATTTCCAAACCCTAATGGGTTTGATCCACAAGTAAAATTCACAAATGAAGAATTTTAACATAAAAATCAAATTAGGTCTTTTCTGCCCTAATTCATCTAGCTGCCCAGACAAGTCGTTGCCTGCCCAAGCCTGTTTTCCTGCTACCCGTGAATCTGGGTCAACCTGCCCGAATTGCTTTTTGCCTGCCCGAATTGCTTTTCTACCTGCCCATGACCTTCCAACTTGCTTGTGACCTGTCAACCTGCCCAAAAGACTGTCAAGCTGCCCGAGCTGACTATCTGAGATGTCCTACCCTGCGCGGGCCCGTTCTGCTGCTGCCCGGAGGTCCTCCCAGGGTTTGTTAGCCTGCCTAAGGCCTGTCTGTGGCTTGTTGGGTAAGCTTGGAGGCACCAGCAAGCTGCCCATGGCCTATTGGGTGTTGCCCGAAGGTACCGGCAGGCTACCCTAGCTATGCTTGGACCTGCCAGGTTGCTCGGATTTGCTAGCTAGGTGGTCGATGGTATGAGGATGGTTGTCGGAGGAGGAGAGGAGTTGCCCAAAGCTCTAGGAGCCTGCCTGTTAGAGAAACCAGGTTGCCCATGAAGATTTATGCATGCCCGTGGAGAATCTCAGCCTTCCAATGAAGGTGAAGAGGGCTAGGTTAAAACCCTAGCACATGAAGAATGAAAGATGTTGTTGTTCTTCCTTGAAGGTGAAACCCTAAGTTAGGGTTTGTTGAACAAGTGTTGATGCCCTAGCTAGACTCATCATGCTAGGGCATAAACACAAAACTTCCTTCTCTTCAATAACCAGCGAATTCTTCTGTTGGAGCAGCTGCAAGTGCAAGACCAAGTGTGTGTAATAATGAAATGGATTGATCTTCTTTTATAGCCTTTGAGTCACCTGTAAGTGGACCAAAACTCAAAAGAACAAAATACTATTATTTTATTCTTTTATTACTTTGACTTTTACCTTTAGTGGTACTAAAGGTCTTTTTGCACTTTCACTTTGACTCCTTAGTGGTACTAAGGGTCCTTATGTATTTTAGACTTTTACTTTAGCCTTCTTCAAGTGCCCTGTGGTCAAAACAAGTGGTCAAGGTGGTCCTTCATCCCCACTCAAAATACATCATAAACAGAGAGAATTACTAATGCTTTTATCTCACACTCGGTGTGACACCACGATCGGATACTAAGGTGTCTTAACCAAGGGTAGCTAAGCCTTGAAGAAGATAACAAAGCCCACCAATCGAGGTTCAGAGTGTCACACATGCCCAGACCCGGTCTACGGCTTATAGTATTATCCTGGTAACAGACCAGGTGCCTCAGCCATAGGCTGCATAATTTGACACAAGGTCAAATACTTGGTAACAAACCAAGTGCCTCCATTCTCCTGGAGAATGGCCCTCAGCCCTGGGCTAAGTCCCTAGTCTCAGACTAGGTTAAATTCCTGGTAACTGACTAGGTGCCTCCATTCAAAGAATGGCCACTCACCTCTAGTTCGAGTCCCCCAGTGCTAGACTGGTTCCACGTCCAAGTTCCAGACCAGATGTCTCCATTCAACAGAATGGTCACTCAACTCAAGGTCAAGTCCCCCAGTGCTGGAGGGGTTTTGTATCCTCGTCACAACCAGATGTCTCCATTCAACAGAATGGTCACTCAACTCAAGGTCAAGTCCCCCAGTGCTGGAGGGGTTCCGTATCCTCGTCACAACCAGATATCTCCATTCAACAGAATGGTCACTCAACTCAAGGTTGATTCCCCCAGTGTTGGATTGGTTCCAAATCCTGGTCCCGAACCAAATGTCTCCATTCTCCTAAGAGAATGGCTCTCGATTCTACTCAGAAAAATCAACAGAGGCGACTCTAGACTCTTACCCTCCATCCTACTCAGTGCACCCATAAGCCCACCACAGGCTTCTGCCCCATGAACTGTTGATTTGATGATCAATGCAAATCCCTCCACAAAAAAATTCACCCTAACAAATCACCCCCGATCCTCCCTATTACCAGTTGAAATGGCAGTCTTGGCCACCGGTAAGCATATGAGGATGAAGTGACCATTGTCACCTTAGTCAACTTCTCCCAACTGCTTCGAAAGTCTAAGCCTCCAATGGGAGAGCCCTATTAAGACCCTGAAAAAGACACTAAGACAAAAAGATATCTTCTTTCAAGGATTGTCAGTGATCAATGCCTTATGGAGTCAAATGGTCGTGTTAGGTGAGTACTAGTATGGTTAAGACTAGTGGTGATTGAGATATATAGGAACTCAATCAGCTAGAGGACAAGCTGATTTCCCCCTAGACTACCAGACAATTGATCACATCTGCACACTCCAAGCCATTATTGAAGAGGCTCATCATCGCTCTTCAAAAGTTTACAATTGCTTTGTGGACTTCCAGAAAGCGTTTAACACAATGTCCAGGGGGACATTATTCCAAAGACTCCACAACATTGGCATATCTAAGCCTAGCCACCATCATGAGATTGTACGAATCAATTGTGGGATGTCTTAGGATGGCACACGACCTTTCTGACTTCATCAATAGCACCATTGGGGTAAAGCAAAGGTTCACCCTCTCGTTGAGCCTCTTTGGGATCTATATTGATGAGCTGGATTCTTTCCACCATAAGCACATCCAAGAGGGTGATGGTTTCCTTCTACATCAGGTGTTGATCTCCCTTCTCCTTTTTGCAAATGACTTGATGTTGTTGGCCTCTATATTCCTAAGGGCCTACAAAGACAGATTGACACCTTGTTCATCTTTTGTGACCTTCGACAGCGGACAGTCAACCTAAGTAAAACCAAGGTTATGGCCTTCAATGCATCCAAGGGCTCTTTTACAGACTTACATTTTTACTTTTGAGGAGAAGAGATGAAGATCACCACATATCCATTTACCTAGGATTACAGTTCACAAGGCCTCATTTTGGTATGCAATAAGCCCTCCAGCCTCGAGTCAGCAAAGGATACGACTCCCTAGCCCGCATCGAGAGACAGTGCTTCCATAACCAATTCCAAGACATCTCATCCAAACTCTATCTCATTGAGGCAATCATTAGACCCACGGTTCTCTATGCCTCTGAGATCTAGGGACCAAGCTTGGTATAAACAAACTAGGCCTAGATGGAGAGTTTAGACCTTGCTTCTCAGACGCATCATCTGATGCAAGCACACTATTCTACAAACCATTATTCAGGTAGAGTTCAATGTCCAACCCTTTTGCCTTTAGGTCATATTTCACTTAGTCTCTTTCCTTCACATGGTCAGATCTTTCAGAGACTCTACCATCGAGAGAGAGATACCCCTACCTTGCACTCTGCTCCTCAAAGGCCCTCACTTCATATCACCCCACATGCCGTGCATGTGGTTGGTGTTCAGAGGCATCTCGGCTTCTCCAGTCAGTGACCATCTCCTCAAAGCGCCCTCCCCTGTTCAAATTCTCCCTAAATGCGTCGACTCGTCTTTGGCCGCCTAGATAGGCTTTGAGCCAGTCCATCAAAAAAGATATCTATAGATTATACATTCAGGTCAATTGGACTTCACCTTCAACAAGCTTAAGCTCCAAGCTATCCTTCTACCTTGAGCATTTCTTAGAGCTACAGGATGGCATTATCGTCTGCCATCCATACACACACAGGGATTGGATGCACTCACTTAAGATCTCCTTGGGACAACTTTGGGTCAATTCTCATCAACTCCAAGTGGAAACCAACCACCATCTACCACATTATGATAGAATCTGCCAGATGTGCCACCTATAGGAGCCAAAGACAGAAATGCACCTCATTTTAGGTTCCCTTTATACTATGAGATCAGAGGATGATATCACTGCCTCTATAGGGACTCAGGGGGATCCCTGTCCACCTTCTTCTAGTATTAGGACCAGAGGATGCCTCACCCTCTTCATCGAGGAGATATTCAACCACATGTGACAGAACCTACACATCTCGCCTCGCTTTCAGAGGACTAGGACGATCACCTCTTATTTTAGCATTGATCCGTCAAATTGGAGCAATAAGCAACAAGAGGAACCCCAAAGTACCTCCGACAATAGAATGGTGAGACCTCGGGTCTCCCCCCAGCCTCCCCCTCTAGGAGTTCAATTGATTTTATCAATACCAATTTGGAGTTGTCGAACCATACATCAATCCATTCATTCTCAAAGCATCGGAGGGACCAAGCCCAAACAGATCTAGAGCGGGACACCTCCCACTCATCAAATCCCCTCACAGTCCCAACAGAGTAGCCAACAGTCTATCCACAGTTTCTTTCCTTCGACCTTAGATGCTAGGAGTATTCCTCTCTTCTACATCCCCCCCAGAGTCATATAGACAAACTCCTTGACGGCTCCGAAAAGCCCCAACAACGAGCAAGCGCCCCATTCGCCCCCCTCACCCTTGACCATTAGACCCAGGAGATCTTGACATTACTGGACTCGTCTTCGGCTCTCTCACACAACCTTTCTTCCTTAACAAAATCTTGAGGATCTTGAGTTGTTTAAGTTGTCTAGTCTTGGACAAACTCACTTTATAGTTTGCATTTTTGCATTCTGTACCTTTGATACGGATATATACATGTTTATGAGGTTGTACTAATGCTTGTATCTTTCTTTATTTTATTTTGTCTTATTTTCGGCATTTTCTAGGAGATGTGTTTGCAATCCCACATTGTATTCATACTGGATGTATCCTTTAGTCCCATTAACCTACTTTTGTGGTCATTCATTGGACATTAAAAAAATTATCTTATCTTATCACATATAGACTCGTCACTGAAATAGGTTGGATTTTGAGAACACTAAGAATCCGAAGACTCAAAGATATTCATGTGGTCTTCTTGCATTCTTCCTAAAGCAAAAGCAAACATGGCAGCTGCTTGATAATCTTAATGACCAACAACCACTTCATCAAGATGCCCATTCTAGATTTTTTGGGTTTTAAAAACTCAGCAGCAGACAAATCTGCAGTGATGTGCACTCCTTGTACACGCTCTTCCCCCCTCTAAGACAAGTGTCACTATCATATTCTCTGTACAGAAGAAAGTGTTACAGCGCCTTGACGTTCATGACCAGTGCTTTCTTCAACAAGATTCTCATTTTGAAGCCAAGATTCTAAAAAAGTCAGCAGTAAATGATTCAACATTAATGTGCACTCTTTCTTGCAGAGGCTCTTCCTGCACAATAATGCCTTCTTCAGAGAAATAATTTTCAAATAAGACTTCCCGAAAATCAACCATGGAAAGGCTTCTTGTATACAATCTACATTTCTTCCTTCATACTCATCGTCAGAAAGAACATCTACCTTTGTTCTTCATACTCAACGTCGTCTACCATTTTGCCTTCACAACAGTCTTCAGAAAAAAGTTCAGTTGGAAAGAAAACTCTCCAGGATGCTTTAAAAGCTTGATGGAAAGCATTAAGTGAAGGAACACTGCCAGTAGGCAGACTTGTCCTACACCACTGCCTAGCATCTCCTTCCAAAGATATCATAAACAACTTCATTACCAGATATTCATAAAATATCTGACAATGATAAATGAATGTATGGAAATATCTGAGATGCTTCCCACGTTGGATATATTCAAATCCTCGGAATTTTGAAAGGTGATCATGCCATGCATTGGCACTAAGAAGGGAGATAGGAAAACCAGGTATTGTAGAAAAATCACGAGGAGCAAATCTAGATGCAACCCAATCAACCATAAGAGAAAAAAGGAACCCCCAGGAGAGAATTCCCTTGCCTTAACACTATTGTTTGTTCTTAACACAAGCCATAGGATGTTGCATTCAACAAGAAAAGGGTTTCTTTCCTTGGTTGAGTCATTGGACAAGATTTAGTTGATTCCTTCATATGATATAAAACAATAGATATTGTCAGGAAGCAGAGATGGCATTAGAACATTCTTCCTTACCATGAAGAACATTCCATAAATATTGTCATCTTTGCAGGAGGAAACTCAGACCCATCAGACCCAGCATATATTGACATCACTGGACTCACTTTCATCTCTCACATGCAATCTTCCTACCTTGACAGGATTTTGAGGATCTTGAGTTGTTTGAGTTGTTTAGTCTTGGACAAACTCACTTTATAGTTTGCAATTTTACATTCCATACCTTTGATATATATATATATATATATATATATATATATATATATATATATGTTTATGAGGCTGTACTACTGCTTGTATCTTTATTTTAATTTATCTTAGTTTCAGCATTTTCTAGGAGATCTGTTTGCACTCCCACATTGTACTCATACTGGATGTATCCTTCAGTCCCATTGACCTACTTTCATGGTCATTCGTTCGACATTTATAAAATTATCTTATTTTATCTTATCTCTCCAGCAACTGCACCATTGTATATCTTGTCCCCCGAGCTGTTCCCCTTGAAGCGAGAACAATGCCAAGGGATCCTTTGGAAGTGAAAACCTCCACATTGTAGGCAGGGAAAGAAGAGTCCCCTGGCCAGAGGAAGTAACCCTTAAACTTGTGAAGAGCTTACTGCCCACCGTGACCTTAACAACAGCTCTATTGTGTTAAAGAGATCTTGTGCACAAAAACCCTAGATATTCAGTCAATGCAAAAGAAAAGAAAATAGTTTTTGAAGTGTTGATCTAAAAATATTGTCCCAGATCTATAAGAGCATAAATCACTCAGAATCCCTTCCTGTTGGACACTGTTATGCTTGACTACAAGACATTAATTTCAGATGGAAGATGCAGAAGATTTCAAAGAAATACAAAAATCTATAAAATTCAGACTCCAGAGAGGGTGGAAATCCTACTCATCTACATATTTTGGAAGGAAAAACGTGTCGGGGCTTGTAAAAGATCAACCTCATAGTTTAATCAAATCTTCTGAAATAACCATGAATGAAGCACATTGTAGCAAAGCATCTCCATCTATTGACAATCAGCGTGGTAGACCTGATTCCTGAGAGTTACAAAATTCAACACTCTGCAATATTTCTCTGAGAGAAATACAAATGGATAAGAGAGTGGAGCCACAAATTTAAATGGGCAAGGGAGTAGAGCCACAAAATATCTTCAATACATTGATCTAATGAGCCAGAAATATGATAACAAGGGAGCAGAAATACAAAATGTTGCTAATATTCCTAAGGCATTTACAAAATGGTTAATTCCAGAGATTTGAGAAGAAATTAAATCACCCATCGTATTCTGTAACAATATTGCAAAGAAAACATGAACATCCTGAAATTGTATTATGTCAGAACCACACAAGCTAAATTTTGAATACAAAAATCTTCCAACGGCACAAAATTCTGAAATCACAAAAAATGGCTTTAAGTGAGTTACACCATTCCTGAGTCCAAAATATCTCAATTTCAAAGGAAATGGCTTTGGGGGGAGCTACCACAGTCCATTTCTGAAACTGAGTCCATTACAATCCTAGAATAAAAACTAAAGGAGATGAAAGGAGGTGATATGAGTTTACAAAATGAGAGAGATGAGACAGGAGAAGTACCAGACTTGTCACTGAGTGATGCATTCTCTGCTCAAGTTTACCGGGCTCTTCATGGGCTCTTCATGGCCTTACTCTGCAAAAGATTTTTTCTACTCTCCCCCTTTTGCCCCAAAATTTCTAACCGTTATTCTAAAGAATCGTTGCCCTTTCATCCCTTCCCTCATGATTCTAAGAGACAATGTTGCCACCTTGTTTGACAAACCAATGATATGCTTCCATTTGTCCGAAACATTGATTCAAAAATGGATGTGATAATTCTGGAAATGCCCCTTGTTACGCCTCAGAGCTACAGCAGCATTCCAGCAGGGCCAAACCTAGAGAAAGCGGCCTAAAATTTTTATTGTAAAGACCAAAGTGGGTTATATTGTATGGATATTGGGATTAGGGTTGTTGTCCTTGTGGATTGGTCATGGAAGGCTCCCTTGGTTTCACTCTTAGAAGTACTTGGCTTTGTGGCATGGTTGAATGCCCCTTCGGTGTGTGGATATCACCACCATGCAGGGCTTTAAGTCGATAGGTTGATGTCCGAGCTTTTAGGGGTGACCCACTAGGGCACATGACCACCTTGGTTTTGTTATGCAAAGGTGATTGCGCCTTGTAAAGTGCTATTGTCCCCTATTTAGCACACCTCCTTCACCCACTTGGACCTCATTCCAGCACAGAGAAACCCCTCCTCTAGCTCTTTGGCCTATGATGTCATCCTTCCACAGTTGAGCCTGCAGGCTTGGAAAGGGGGCTGTTGAGGGATAAACAACATTTTGAGGTTAGTTGGGACATGACGTCCCCCTTTAGTTCACTATTTCACTAGGTGAAGCCTTATTTTAATCTATTTTTCTATTGTAAGTCTAATTTAGAGCTTATTTCCCAACTTGTGGGGAATTTACCCTAAAAATAGTCTAATTTTTAAGTTAGCTTATTTTAAACTTGTAGGCTCAAAAATTAAAAGGTTGAGGATGAAAAACTATAAATAGAGATCCTTACCTCATTGTGAAATCATTAGACAAGGGTTCGAATATGTTTATTACTCTCTTTCTCTTACTCTATGAGTCATTAATGTGAGGCGCACTTCTCTTGGGATGTTCTTTTTGGCTTGAAGGTGGCTGAATCAGAAGTAATGTTCTTGGATTCTTTTCTTGCACATGCTAGAGGTTTATGCTAGACTAGTTGGAAGAACTCATGCGCAAGTGTGACCTAAAGGATTTTCTTTGCACACTTGTTGGATGTTGGTAAGTTGTGCTCCTAGCTAGGTTAAATGGTACTTTTATGGTGCATTTTTCTTAATTGTTAGGGCTTTTTGTAAATATTCTGTCAACTTTGTATGAAGAAAATCTATTGCTTATTAGGGCCTTGGACTTCTTCATTTTCCCTAGTTAGGTTCTCCTACTAAACCCTAGAGGCTGTTAAGTGATGCCCTAGCTTGCAAGTGTTGAAAGACATTTCAAGAGAGGGATGTTGATCATTGATCTCTCAATGCCCTAGAGATTGAAATAAAAATCATATCCCCTTGCTTGTCATTTAATTACTTTATTTTTTATCAATTAACTTGTACATTATTTTGCTGCAATTTTATGCATAAAAAGCCCTAAAAATCTGAAAATTTCCAAAAACCCTAAAAATTGGAAAATTCAAAAACTCAGAAAATATTTGAAAATTTGCAAAACTAATCCAAGGAGCAAGTGCGCCCCAATTGAATTGTCTATCGATCTTAAAGGGCATCTTGATTTCATCCATTGTCTTGGGAATTGTGAAAAAACCCTAGATCTCTTTTACCCTTGACTGTGTTGTGTTTTTGGCTTCACCTAGGGATTCGCCTTAATCTCCTTATTCCTCTTTCTCTCAAGAGCACTTTTCTAAGGAGTTGCATTGGGATAAATGAAGGACCTTGGGATAAGTGAAATTGCATTCAAATATGTGAAATGGTCTAAATTGGAAACGTGATAGATGGTATACATGATAAGCTATTGAACTAACTCCTCAATTAAGTTAAGTTGTCTTCTTTATATATTGTTTGACTGCATACAAGGCACTAATCTAGCTATAAAGGTTGTAGAAGGGTATTTGCTCGTTGGTGTTTGCAGGTACATTTAAAGGGGCTCTCCCTTGGGTTTAGGAGTTACCCAAAGTAGTTGAGAGGCTTGGTTGAGGTGACATTTGGGCCTAGAACTCTCCCATATGCTTACCATTCTCTAGCATGCGAACCACATTCTTCTGCTAATTCAATACTATTAGTTTGAAGGGTAACATTTTTTTAGCGCCATTGCCAAGGACACTTAAGGTGGTTGGCTCAGGTCATATTTTCATAGCAAAAACAACATTTGGTAAGAAATTGAAGTAAGTCCTTGCTTGGTATTTCAAGGTATATTGTTGTTGAGGACTAACCCTGCAGATCTTATCTACCTACTCCAATCAAAAGTATTTCATTAGAGAAGGATCCCTAGGTGGATCTGATTCTTCAAAGAGATCCTACATCTATTAAGGTACGTTCTTATATTGTACTTTGGTGATATTTGTTGATCTAACTTGGCAGGTCTCTACTCACAACTCCCACTGAAGAAATTAAAAGAGGTACTCTACAAGCCAAGAGGTAAGCTTTGCTTTGTTCTTTGATAAGATTTTTGTTAAAGGCTAACCTTGCAGATTCTATCTAGCGACCCCACTGAAGAAAACAAGATAAAGAAGTACAATTTGAAGCAAGCAATCTCAACTATTAATAGGAAGAAGATATGGGGCTCTTTGCTTCGCTTGATTTCTCAAACATTCCAAGATATCCTAATGAGTTGGATAAACCTGGTTGTCTTAAGTCCATCCCAATATTTGACGAGTGTAAAGATACAGTTGCGAAACATATTATGAAGTTCAAAGAGTTTCTTGTGGCATGGGATATCATGCACGAAGATATCAAAAAGGGCTTATTTGTAATATCCCTTGAATTGCATAATAATCAAGATGTCGAAAGTTGGTACCAAAAGCTCCCTCCTAAAGGGCTCTTGGAGGGTTTCCTTCACTCAGACATTTGATCAAAGCATTCAGTAAAGAGTGGGGACCTAATATGGATGAAATTCGTGATGATGATCAAGCCTCAAAGGCTTGCTTGAAGAATCCATCGTTCAAGATCCGGTCGATGACATCCTACGCCTCATGGCTGAAGGCGAAGGTTCTTTGGAAGATGAATATGATCATGATGCAAGAAATGAACACCAAGAAGCCCTAGTTGAAGAAATTGAAGAACACAAAGAAATGGTGAGTTCTCCTTACCCTCATGTCATAGTTTCTTATGATATCTCAGGCCTCTTGGAGGAAGATGACAATACCCTAGAAGATGATGGTTATTGGAAGTTCATGGGTGAACAAATCTGTGATTATTCAAGGCCTTGCAGTATCATTCCCGAACCTTCCAGTTACACATATTGCGAAGAAGAAGTCTACAATCCTTCCCTACAATTAGTAGAAGAGGAAGAAGTTAAAATGGACCAAGGCCCGCCGGGTTTTTAGTATTTACACAAATTTGAGGCAATGTAAAGAAGTCTTAATTAGGAAAGATATTGAAGACATGATCAATGAAAGCCCAATTGACAAAGATATGATTGTTCCTTCTCCTAGTGGCATCGATGATGAAGATTGGATCAATCCTTTTGTTATTACTAAAAACCACCATATGTAGTCATTCCACTATGATGGGATTTGAAATTTTTGGAAGCCACATCTCCAATGAGATTTCTTTGGTTAGTCCAATCATGCATTCCCAACATCGACGATGGTGTAGGGTGTCATACAAAGATTTCCTTTAAAGGTATTGAGTTGATGGGTTTACCTTCTCCTAAGGTGGGCCCTAATTATCATTCCCAACGATATCTCTCATAAAGTATTACAGAAGATGAGCATCCCTTTCTATCCATCACTACTAAGTTTTCAATAATACATTTCAATGAAGCCAAGACAAAAGGATTGAACAGGTACAAGGAAATATTTAAGTTAGCCCTCAAAGATTCTTCGAAGAATTTCCAGGGTTCATCTTTGCAAGTGATTCCCCAAGTTCAGAATTAGCTAGCTAATTCCTTGCAGGCGAATTTTACAAAACAAATATATGATGGGGACAATATATACGTGAATCCAATGCAAGCATGGATAGATAAAGCTTGCAAAAGTAATCATTCTCCATGGCAGCAATTTCAAGGCTTCCAAATTCCTAGGTTCATCCATCATTTCGACTCCCATTCAGACAAAGATACTGGTATGTATTCAGCTCATTCTTGATGTGATTCTGTCTTGGATTCTCTCCAAAGACAAAGGAAGAAAAATTGGGATGAATCATATGCTCAAGTGGCTACATTGGTGGTATGATTTCACTTGACCCTTCTCTCTTCTCATAATTAGGGTAAATAGGTATAGTTTCATTTGAGTTCAGTATTTACCATAACCCATGCACTGCATTTAAATTAATTAATTGTTGGTTACTGAAGATTGATGGTATTATACTTTATAATTTAAATTTGTCCATGACCAATCAATCAATACTTTTATTTAAGGTTTAATTTTATTTTTCTAGTTGTTGTTATTATTATTATTATTATAAAAATTCTAAAGAAAGATGTCACTTAAAGGATCTTAAATTAGCAAAGTTTTAGATCCTCTTCGTCATGAAATTTCCAAATTTATTGAAGTGATGGGAATCACTTCTCCAAGTGTGGATTTGAGTCAAATAACTTAAGATGTTTGAGTTATAACAAGTACTTCAATAAAATGTAGACAACCACTTAAGCAAGATTTATTTATAAATTGATTAATCCACAAATGATACACAAGTATATGAAATAGCATCTTAAGATTGTGCAAAGAAAACCATTTTTAGAAAGGAAAAGTTTCCCTTTTTCTAGGAAATATCCCCTTGTGTGTTTCCTTGAGTTTCCTTCAAATGGAGACATGGGAGGACATTTCCGATGGAGTTTCCAAGTGTCCAGGACATGCGGAGGCATGGAAGCACGTTTCCTACCCTTGGGGACACATCCCCAAGTAAAAGTGCTTTCAAGAGCTAGGGATATAGATATTTCTTCCACATGTGTGCCTTATGAAAAAGGAGGCGCTCTTTTATCATTAGTTACCTTTCCTTGTGCCTCTTTTTGTGTGAACCCTTTATTTTCATTTCTTTTTTCATTTATTTCATTAGCCTTTTCATTAACTTAGTCCCTTTATATTTAGCTTTGATAACATGGGGCATAGGGAACCTGGCTTATAGCAAGGGGGTGATTCTCATGTTCTTTTCCATTTTAATTTGGCATCCTCATGTTTAGGGTACTAGACTCTCTTAGCTTTAATTTAGGCATTCATACATGGGAATGGTTATGAGACCTTGAAGAATTACTAATGACATATCACTTACAAAGGGGGAAACGGTGGAAATGGATGAAAGGGCTAGCAAAATGAAAAATGGCTAGGCAGAATGTTGTGAAATAGATGTAAAACTGACTTAGTTCAAGGGTACAACTCAACATTTGGAATGACACACTTCCTAAAGTATAATTATGATAACACCATGGTATGCCTAGGTTTCCAAGCAAAAAAGAAACGTCCATGGTCAAATCACGCTAAAGAAAACATTCTAAGAGTCAATGAGGGTGAGAAGTATCACAACACTAGTGCATCTAACACCATCTCTAATAGGTTCATCCAAGACACGTGAACCATTTGAGCATGTTGGAAGGATCTCTAACTAATGATCTATGGAACACCATAGATCTCGTCTAAGGAACAATGCATGTGATATGATCACAAACCATAATTGATCAGCATATCACCCTAGCTGATTAAGGTGTAACATAAGGCAAGACACTATTGGTTCAAATATTTAGATAGTGGATCAATAAGGACTAGTTTGAAGTTTTGAACCCCAATAAAGGCAGTGAAATCTCCCTCTAATCTCACAGTATACAAGACATCGAAAGATAAAGTGCTTCTCGATCCCAACCTTGCCTAAAGAATAGAGTACAAATTTGCTCCACTCTAGTATGTATGATCTATCTCAACCCTCAACTAGTGTGAGCATACCTAATTATGGCCATAAAGAAGCAGCACCCGTGGAGTAGATGGAACCAAAGATAGCGTCGTTGAACAATAACTCGTATGTTATAGAGGAAGAAAGTGCTCAAAATACAAGGTCAACTTGGGATTCAACGACCCAAACAATCTCATCCAAAAGACTTGTGTGAAGCTCCTGAAAATGTTCACCCTTAATCATAGCATTAATCAACTCCTTAGGAGGGAAGATGTGGGGAGGGGTGTCAATAGAGATTAAGTAAGGAGGGAGACAATTGATAAAGATCCCCCTCCTCCTCAAGCAATTATCATACGTTAGGGGCATTGGTTTCCCAAAAGATGAGTCTCTCTGGAAAGTACAGCACTAGGTAGGGGTATCTCTCCCATCCTAAAGAGGAGTCAACCATCTATCAAACTCAATGATTGATGATGAACTTATGCACCAAACTCAACCTGAATGACATATTGAAGAAGATCCACTTACATCGAATAAGGTGCTAGAGCATGAGCATTTGGACCCTCTCAATGTGAGACCACTTGGTGTGTCCAAGGCTAGGGCCCCAAATCTCGAATCCATACAAGACAAGAAGCTTGGTGATGGCATCAAAGATCTTCATCTCTGAAGGAAATTTTTGTTGGAATGATGGTAATCTTTAAATGTGGTCAATTATGGTTAAGTGCCCTATTTATTGTATTTTCTATATATTTCACAAGATCAACTTCATCAACTTCTTGGGGTGTGTGCCCTTGTTTTGTGGGCACATAACCCCCTCTTGGTATTTACTATCAACTTTACCTTAATTGGAGATATTCTTCATATTCTAGGTATTAATACTTTTATATTGGATACTACAGTTGGTGAAATGAGACCTACTCCTTCGCTTCTAACAATGATTCATAGTGACTCTAACAAGCCTGTGGTCATTTGTTTGTGCAAGGAGAACCCTCTCAGCACCTTTCATGCAATTTCCACTATAAGTCTCCAAGGTCAATCCCACTCTAGTTTGTTGATGATTTTACAAATGATTCTCAACTTATTTCAATGCATCAGTTTGACTGTGTGGAATCGTGGATCACTATCCTTCACAATAATGATATTTTTCCTTGTGAGACATCCTATATGCAACGCACTTCAGTAATTTCTCCTTTCAAATCTCTAACAGAGCCCCCTTTACCCAGTTGTGGAACCATATTGGTATTGGTAATGCGGTGTTTTAGGGATGTTTTATCTTCAAATAGCCCTGATTCAACATTACAAGGGAATGGTGCTATCTAATGTTGTCTCTTCCTAGCCTCTTATTCATCTTCAAGGAGGATGTTACGCATGGGGTCGACCCTATGTGAAGATGGGTATTCATTAACCCTCTCACTTCTTTATTTCAAATAAGGTCAACCATCTTTTGACGCTAGTTATCCACACACCACCTCTCACTTGTATTTTAACACCTATACTCTATTTTTTGGCCAACCCACTCTTTGTCAGGAATCGAGTATTTATAAACCCACTCTCATCTTATATCTGAACTTCCTTTTGAGCTTCGTTATCTCAAGCGCACCTGTGTTGGGTATGCTTAAACCCACAAACCTGTTGTATTTGAGCATGCTTGATCGTATTTAAGCTTTTTCAAACATATGGAGTTGGGTCTTCTCACTCTCACATCAGCTATGGTTGATCTTATTTTAGACAGGTGCTCCTATTTTCTCTCTATTATAGGATGTTTCTTCCCACACCTTTTCCAATGAACGGTTCAGTAGCACTCTCCCAATAGAGATACATATTATATTATTATGGCAAGGATATATCTTCCCACCCTCCATCGGATGAGCAAGTCAATTATAGTTGTTTCCAAGAGATGAGCCAATCAATGGTTTGCATTCATCGTTCCTATATAGGATCTCCGCTGACACATGTTCAAATGGACAGTTTAGTAGGACCATTGTCCTAGTGAATGAGCAATATGGCATGGATTTGTCATCTTGACCTCCTCCATTGGATGAGCAGGTCAATTACAATGTTTTATAGCAGTTGAGCAAATCGATGGCCACATTCTCCATTTCTATACGAGTCACTTCTTCCAATACTCTATCAAATGAGCAATTAAATAGTACACTCTCCTAGTAGGGACACAACATGGCAGGGATATGTCTTAACACCCTCTTGGATTAGGTGAGCAGGTCAATGACATTTTTATCTAACAAATGAGCAATTTGGTGGCAATGTTCTTTCAACTTATTGGGTCAACTTTTGTCTTGAGTTGGGTCATCACAAACACACTTCCTTATCATATGGCTAAATCAGTAGTGTGTGTCTCCAAATGATGAGGAAATCAAAATTGGCATTTCCTCAAGAGTTGAGAAGTCCTATGATGATGGTTGGGTCTTCTTATACCCATCCACACTTATATTTTAGTTGGGTCATCTCTTCTTTATATTTTCAACAATGGTTATATCTATATTGAGTAAGTATGCCCACTCCTTCCCCTACACTTTATCATCCTTCTTCATGACCACATGCTAAGATTAAGGGGAGGTGCTGGAATGATGGTCATCTTCACGTGGAATGATGGTCATCTTCACGTGTGGTCATTTATGGATAAGCGCACTCTTTATTGTATTTTTTGTATATTTGACTATATCAGCCTAATCACTCTTTTGGGGTGTGTACCCTTGTTTTGTGAGCCCATAACCCCTCTTGAAAGGATGCCTCACTTGAGTTGTGCATAAATACACAACTCAAGCTTTCATTTGTATCATCTAATCATATTGGTTCATAGTGATTGATTATTTAGCATACGAGCATGACTGGGTACATATCTTGTGTTTTTCTTGTTCACGGGTTCATCTTCTCTTCTCTTAATGATGTGCTTATGGTTCATGTTGATTTATGGTTTTTTGGTGGTTCCATTCAATCCTTCTCTCTCTTGTGATCTCAACATATCTTGGAGGTAAATCTAAAAACATTGTCTCTCCAATAGGGCTAGAGATGCATACCCTTTACAAACTCATGGTTGGGATGTAGCTTTCATTCTGCAACTGGGACCCATGAAGAGAACCTCTAAATGTAAGAAGTGATGATCTCCACAGGTTGCCCCTTAAAAGAGAAATGATATCTAGAAAGGGGCAACCATGATCTTGGTTTCCCCAAGACTGACCATCAACTACCAAAGATCATTGATCTGACCCAATGCATCCAACTACCTTCGTCACCCCTCTAGAGTGCAGGCCAGGAATACCACACTGTCTGCAAAAAGGAGTAGTGAGATAAGAAACTGTTAAAGTAGACAAGCATCCTTACCCTAACTGAACTCCTTGAAAAACTATTCTAGTTCGTTAATGTAAACCGCAAAGAGATGGGGTAAAGAGGGCATCCTTTTGTGACCCCAATAGTACTCTTGAGTCTTGATACTCTCGGAGAACCCACGAGAAGGGTGAAATCTGCCCACAGAAATCTTGTAAAGTTGCATCATTACGGACAACAGAATCTCAAGTACCCCCAAGGTATGAAGTGCTCCACAAGACAAGAAGAAGATATGTGTTACTCCACACAAAACCATGAAAATTGCTCAGAAACTGTCCAAAGTTCTACGCAAATGCTAGAAGTGGAAAATACAGCATGCCCTACTAAAACAGAAACACGAGATTTATTCAGAATTTGTTCATAATTTCAGTATGTATGAAGACATTATATTGGTTTACGAGGATGGAAAAGAGAAATAATGAGGACGAAGATGATTATTCAGCAGTCCAAATAAATGTCCAGCAGGGTACATGAAATGGATTCCTCCACTTTTGTCGATGTGAATTCAATCTTGCCTTCAATGGAAGGAGACGGTAACCAAATTGCTTACGTGGATTTCATGAACTCCTGCCTTCAATGAGAGGAGATGGCAAGTTGATGGCTTAGGTGGATTTAGACAAACTTTACCATCAAAAATGGAGGATACAGCAATTCAACGGAGAACCAACACATCCCTGAATCTGGAGATATTAAGCAGCTGAAAATAAAACACGTGATCTTTTATAATATTGTGATCATTGTGATTATCTTTGTAAAAAATTGAACCTTTGAATTAAAAGGCGTAAATAAGTTAAAAAATAGCATTTTCATGTTAAGGATGGGTGTTGGAGTATTAGCACTCCAATACTGCAGTCCAAAATGTAATAAAGTCGCTCTACATTACGTTACTTACCAGCATAGATCTATCTTAAACCCGGATCTATCAAGCACCAAGAGGGATCCAATTTCTTGAGGTGTAAATGTTTTTTATCTTAAATTTTTTTACACCTCAAGAAATTTAATCCCTCTCTTGCTTTATAGATTCAGCTTTAACTTTTTTCTTTTTTTTTCTTTTTTTTTTATAGGGGAACATGGATTTTTTAATTACTTCCATCATTTTTATTTTATGAGCCGACATAAAAATTTTAATTACAGTTTATTTTTGGTAACGTAACGTTACGTTACAACATCTCCCCCATACTGGGCTGTAGAGCACCTTGCTCCTCTCGATGCAACAAAAGTATCATTAATATGTAGTTAGATCAAGTAGGTAGTACAACTACCTAACAAATGAAATACAAGGTGATCTCCCTCACTGTATCCAGTGACTCCATTCATAATAGAATGTTATATTCAACATCTCCCAAGCATTTATGTATTCAGTTTTTGATACTCAATATAAAATAAGCTAAGACTTGAAATGGAAAAAGGTATATACAGTTAATATCACAACTGGAAAAAGACTTTCACTATAAATTAAACTTCCATACATCGAATAGATGATACCCATAATTACTACGCTCAGATAAATGTATGTAAACAAGGATAACTTTATTGGACAATGAATGGACACCAACCTTTGACAGGATCATAAAAGATACAACACACTAATCCTATTCAAGTTATTATTACCAAAATGCCAACAATTTGGTAGCCAACCTTGCACTCCATCTCTCTTAGAAATAATGCACAATGCAGTCCATAGCAGTCCTATTAAGGCTATTTCTACACCCCAAGCGATGAATGACAAAATCAAGTACTCAGGCTCATGGTGTTTTTGCAGTTTAAAATACTGACCAGTACATTCCCTAAACATAAAGAGATTTCTTTCATGGATTGAAACTTTGAAAGCCCATTGGTGGTTCAATTTCGCTCTCAAAGAAAGAAAAAAAAGGAGGCAGCAACAGGAGAGAGATTCATGTTACTTCAATAAGAAAACAGCAAAGAAACCAAAATAACAGCCCACAATAGACTTAAGCACCATGCTAATTGCACATACTATGCAGGACCAAGAACAACAAGATTAGAGAAATAACTAAACCATCAAGGAAATCCTATTCTTATATAGGAAATAATTAGAAGAAACAAGACAAAATTAAAGTTATCACCTTTCTACACTTTATCAGCTTGTTCTCAGACTCTGCTTTTGCCCGAGATTGCCGTCGTCGCAAAATTCCGTGATATTGTTTTGCATTTACATAGACTGGAGGTTCCTCGACCATATCTGATGGTGGTAATGGAAGACCAGCCTGCTGCACTCCAAGCATATGAGGAGGAATCTACACGATACCAATCATTCAGAAGGCTTCAAAAAATAATAATATTTTTCTTAAAAGTATGCTTGTTTACTTGGTAGCCTAGGAATGCCCAAAAAGACACATTTTTCTGAGAAAACGGACATCATGCTTCAATGTTTAGTGTCATTTCTCAACAAATGACTTTAACTCAATGAGCCAAACTATTCACGAGAGTACACGGTTATTGAGTAAGATATGCAATACCACAGCTTGTGCCCCATATGTTGCAACATAGCTTCCATAGAAGGGCTCTGGATATGGATATGCAGCTTGAGGTTGCCAAAAAGCATTGCCTGCCTTCAAAATGACATGAAACTGACATTTAAAATATAGTCATTTAACAAAACTGACGTGCTCTTTTTAAAGGATTCTCAATTCATGCCCATCCAAAGACCTTTGATGACTGAATTTCAAACTGGATGGGTTCTCGATATTAGCTATGAGTTCATGCCCATTCATTTACATTTCCTTAAAATCAAATTCGTTTTATAAGCAAATTTCACGTGGTTTGCAATATAAACAACATGCCCAAAGGAAAACAAGTACAATTTTATTAACAAATCCAGGAAAAATAACTCACAGGATGTCCCAACTCAAGTTGAGTTTGCCGCATCACAGACTCTGCATGTGTGGGCAATATGCCAGTAGATGGAACCTGATGCTGTTGAATTGGTTGTTTTTGTTGTTCATCTAATTGACTGCTTTCCGGACCTATATAATATCAAAATATTTAAAAGTTTAAAACACAATTGGGATTATTCTAATACAATTAAATTTCAAAACAAATATCACGCAGCATTCCCATATCTATTAATATAACTAAGTTATTTATCACTTTTCTCAAAATTTATAGCAACACTGGTGCAAAAAGATATTGAGTAGTTGGGAAAACGAAGGATCAATAACATGCGTCATTTAGAGAAAAAAAATTCAAAACAAGACTTTTTAAATTCCCCTTATTTACCCAGTCTTCCTCTTAATTCTCTAATGAAGGATCACAAATAACATGGATCATTTAGTTAGAAAATCTCTAATGAAGGATCACAAATAACATGGATCATTTAGTTAGAAAATTTCAAAAGGGTAAATTCTTATTTTTGGAAGTTACCCAGTCTTCCTCTTAATTCTCTTATGAAGGATCACAAATAACATGGATCATTTAGTTAAAAAAATTCTAAACATGAATTCTAAACACTCCCCTTAGTTTTAGAATTTACCCAGACCTACTCTTATTTCTCTAATACCCTGACAATAAATAGCTTTATAATAAATAATAAGTCCTTTTGGAAAATTTACCATTTAGCTAAAAAACTGTACAAATAGTTTAAAAATTACTTGGTTTTATTTAACTTAAAGTTCCTCACCCCTAGTCAATTCTCGCTAGCTTAATTGGTTAAGGTGCGAGTCTCGTCAGCAAGGCTACCAGAGTTCAATTCCCCTTAAGATTCTAACAAACCATAAAATAAACAGTCCCTGGCCCCTAATTTACTTGCCAATCAGACCAAAAATATATATTGAGAAATTTAAATAACCCTGTGTAAACTCAGGTAGTATTTGGCGAGTGACCTCTGACAATTGACTAAAGCCTTTTTAACCGACTAGAACAACAGCTAATCGCAGAGTTGACAAGTAGCTCATCGAAGCAAGGTAGAGAGTAAGGGTACAAATTAGCTCCGAAAACAAAAGAAAATTCGAAGAAATTGAACTATCAGCTAAACAAAAAAGTGACTGTTAATCCTCTTTCTCGAACCCTCGTCTTTGCAGACTGCTTTGAAAACAGTTCGGATTTCAAGCACAGTAACTGTAACTGTACGCCATCAGTAAACAGGATTGGGAACCAAATTCTACGGAAGCTGAGACTCGTACATCCTCACTCGATGTAGGGCATCAAGCAAAATAATTAAGTTTAAAAGTTAAACCCTAACCGTACCTCCACACTACAGCTTGTTAAGCTTTTGATTGAAAGTAGATTGAACTACATGCAACTAGTCACAAGCAAAACTAATTAAGGCGAAATCTCACAACTCTTCAAACCGCGGTTTATGAAGGCTCCTTTTAAGAGTAGACATAACTAAAACGTTCTCTTAAAAAATATATTTTCCATTAAAAAAATTTATTTTCTTTCTACTCGACGATTTTCTGCCATAATTACAGATAAATTTTACTTAATTTACTGTAGCGTATCAGACAATGCAAACCGTCCTTAAGAGATACATCCCAGAGAATTCAATTTGCCATTTATCGAGGTTCCTTTACGAATAAACTTAACTAAAAATTTGATCTGAAGAGTAAATTTGACTGTTTAAAAAGTTACTTTCTACATAAATTTAATCTAGCCTCTCAGAGACTCCGAATCGGCCCTAACCTTGACTAAAAAGAGTCAGGTTCTCGACATTCTTTAACAATCCTATCTTACAGCATCTTGCCAGAGATAATTTACTTTAATCAATCTTTAAATCTCCCTCTAAACGCTTCTACGACCCGACCTTCCGACCACTATATATGGACTGCAGGTTAAACCGAGTGGGAATACGCCCGATCTCGTGAACTACTCAAATGTGCCATAAAATAAAATAAGTCTTCTCTTAGAAAACCACAAATCGAAACTGAAAAATAAAAACTGGAGAAGGATAGAGAAGAGCACCGCGTTTCGTAGTAACGTTCTGCATCATAAATAATTCACCGTTATACGACTTATTTTTCTTCTCAGAGGGATTCGAACGGAGGTTGCTAGTTTCTTGGAGGAAAACTCGAATCGCACTCCAGAGAACTAGGCATCAGCTTGAAATTCTTCCCTGACACCGCCATTGTAATTTTAACATATAAATATGAATTAAGCATAATAAAAATAGATTGAAAATAAATAAATACTGACGTCATATTTAATTGGGTCGGGGCGGCTAATTGCAAGGCCAGGATTAGGCTTTTACAAAGAAGAAAGAAAACATGGAACCTGAAACTCAAGGTCCTTTCCATTAAAAGCTGAAATTTTGTAATGATCATAAAATCTCGTACCAATACCGAATTTTATCGTAATATAACAGCAATATGCAGGGAACGGCCCTTGAGTAGCAAACTACCTATATAGAGAACAAATTAATCTACAGAATCCAGGAAGGAGGGACAAGTGGCTCTTAGTGACATAGAAGACAATAATTTACAATGTCAGAGGGTTGAATCGATCTTAGCAGACAATTACAAAAAATAAAACCTGTTACGAATTACAGAGCTGTTTGCTCAAAGTTAGAGATCATACATTTGAGAAAATAAATTGTGCAAAGTTCGATCTCCTTCAAGTTTGGCAATCATGGCGTGAAATTATGGCCAGGGACGAACAGCTGAGAAGTGAGAAGGAAGAAATGGCGGAAAAATCGAGGGTTGTGCTTACCTTCGTAGTCTGCAATGTGAACTTAATCATGGTTTGCTTCTGCTATCTGCTCATCGCCAGAAGGAACTTCAACAGGTGGCAAGTTGTGAATTGCGGGAAGTGGGAGCTGAAAACAATGCCCCTATTTTATTTCGTAAAAATTCCGAGCTCGCTTTGTTTGTTTCTGCTTACAAGAAAACTTGGTCTGTTAAATGGGTTTTTATATTGGATTGGCCATACCTACTTTGTGAGACCCCGTTTTCTAAAGCCTCAATTTAGTAAATAAAATTTTACAAATCATATTAAATAATAACCAAAATTATACCTGTCCTTACAAAATTGGCTGATTTTTCACAATTAGAATGTCAGAATATAAAATCCAACTCATAATTATTACAGCTATTTAGTTCAAAAAAATATTGGTGACACGATCTCAACGTAGTGTTAAAACCTGGATTTACTCATTACATGGTATGCAAATAGATCATCGAAGAAGCGACAATGGAGAATAATTTTGTTGTATATTGTTATTTGTACTGTCGCATATGGTTATTTTTATAATGCATTTGAAGACTTAGATGGTCTTCCTCGAATCTTTCCAATTGTGGAGTTTAAGATTTTTAATATTGAATTTTGTTTATAAAATTAAATATTCTATAAACCAGTATATTTATATAGTTTGTAGTTAAATTATGTTGATAAGATTAAATGGTTGGGATATTTATATAGTTTGTAGTTAAATTATGTTGATAAGATTAAATGGTTGGGAGATAGCAATTTTTAATTTATCTATTTATTAATTATGAGTTATTTTTTATATTTTTTTTTATCTCACATTCTTCTAGTTAGGTATCATGAAGTGTATTTACCAATTTGGATAATACATTTGTCTCATCCTCGTCCCTAGATTAAAAAACATATATTGGCATTTTCTTCATCTAAATTTAAATCTCACTTGTAACATGTTAGCTCTAAAAGTTGCTTTCTTTTATATATATATAACCTCATTTCACTACCATTGATAAAAAAAAGGCTTATTTCATACTAAAGCTTTTATATATATATATATATATATATATTCTTCATCTACGTTTAAATCTCACTTGTAACATNATATATATATATATATATATATATATATATATATAAAGCTTGTTTCATAAGAGATGATGTAAAAACTTCAATAAGCATCTTGTAGTTGGCAAATAAAATAATTCAGAGCCATGGAGGTTCAATTTGTATATGGTTTAATGCAATCCCAACATATATATAGATGTAACTATATCAAGAGAGAAGCATATTACTTTGTTATGAAAGAGAAGTGTAGCCTAACATGACTATAAAAAGTAATATAATAATGAAAATAATCCTAATAGTAAAGAAAAGTTGAGTTACTTAATGAAAAGGTCACATTATAATAATTGATGTTTCAAACTTTAAAAATACACTAATCTAAGAACTATAAAAAAAATGAAAATAGTCTCACTCTTAAAGGACTAGGTGTCCTCTAAGATATGTCATTGAATACCTTATCCTGTAATGTGCTTGAATATGTGGAGCCTACCTTGGCATGTCACATATGGTTTTTCCTTGTCACACCCAAATAATTGTGTTTTGTTGTAGGTTTAGGAATTTAGCAACATTTGATGCAATTATATTCTCTTATATGCCATTGTTAGCAAAGTTTATCCTCTTATCAACATATATTAATGGAGAAGGTGTTATTTATCTTTGCTTGCATAATGCAGACCATGGAGACTAGTGATTCACATTTGGAGTCAATGATTTGATTTGGGTATTTGTCTTTTACAAAGTTGATGATTCTACCACTTTCATTATAAGAGATTTTTCAGCATAGTTATCCTCGTCAAAATGAGTGCAAATCTTGTGATAACTCCACCACCTCCCTATTTGTTGATGTTCTTTCTAATTTTTTCGCAATCCCTTAAGCTTGTCTAGGGTGTTATTGGTTGTGTTATTTAAGGTTGAGTTGTTGTTTATAGGAAATCAATCTTGTTGATGGTTCAATTACAACATGATTGAGTAGCATCTTATGACAATTATTTGTGTTGAACTTTTATTTTATCTTGTTGTAAAGCAATGAGTTTAGTCAAGCTTGTTGATGATAGGACTTGTGACTCCATTAAATGTGGAGTTGCAATATATTGTGATATTCAAGAATCTAATGGCATTCAAGTTATTGTATGTTGAGACATGACATCAAGATGTGAGACTCATTAATGCAATCCTAAACTTACTAATATTAATATTCTTAATCTTTGTCCCCATTAGAACTATTGTTTCTAATTGTTCAATTAATAATTTGCTTGATGTGTTACAAAAGCATAGGACTTTCTAAAGATTATATGGAGAATATTTTTTTTCAATAATAATTAACAAAAATCATCTTACATTTTGATTAAAAAAAAAGCATTGTTTAACCTCTTTTCAAGCCACGAAAAATCCTTGTTTATTAGTTAACAAATAATAAAAAAACGTAACCATTTTGTATTGATGTGTAAGTATGCATTTGTTGTCTCGACACCATGGTCATTTTTCATGTCTTCCTAAGTACAACTCATAATGAATCGTTAAACGCTTCTCCAAAATGCTACCCATTACACAATGGTCATTATATGTTTACATTGTATATGAGGTGTTATTTACACTATAACTGAGGTGCTTATGTATTGTGAATCCCATGCCCATGATGGGACATTTGCTTTGCATTGGGCCTAAGTTGCACCCTCCATCATCCATAAGTCTAAGATCACCGACTCTCATATTACATAATATAATAAAATACAAAAAGAGACCCCTCCTTCCCAGCAAAGCCAAGTGCAAAATGGTGGAAGCGGCTGAACTCTACCTATGAGGAATAAGCCTTATCAATATTATACTTTTATTTATTGTTCAATATTATAATTTTATTTATTGTTCCTTAAACAGACGCAATCCAAACCATAAGTGGGTATCCCATACCTCAATCCAAAGTGATCTAATATAATTTAATCATTCATGGTTGTGCATTTGATCCAAACTCTTGTTGAATAACTTTGATTGATTTGAACCAAACATATTATCTAAGGTAACATTTTTGCATCTTTCTTTTTCTTCCACAGAGAAAGGAGAAAGGAAATGAGGAATGACGAGGACTTGAATGTTGAGTTGATGTCAAAAGATAAAATGTATATGGTTCATAATAAGTTTTCAAATATGGTATGTTAATCATTACCCTTTATCTCATGCCTTTTGAATTCGGGGATGTTTACTTTTCTAGACGTTGTCCCTATACATTTAAAAATTTGTGAAAAATTTCATTGAATTTAATAAACGTTTGTGTCGACCTTTTGTTTTCATTAACTTTATTTGAATCTAAATTTTACGAATATGTTTGCCAAGATTATCCTTCAATTTAATTGATAGATTTAAAAAAAAAAATCTTAAATCTATGAAAAGCCACCATAACTTATTCAATTATTAAATCTAAAATAAAATAAATAAAACAAATTTATTTAATATTAAATAAAACAAAAAAAAATTAAGAAATTTATTTAATCATATCCCAATGTTCTTATTTATTTTTAAAATGTACTTAATTCAAATATTGTTACTTACAACTTCAACCTAAACTAAGTATTTAACATTCTACGTATAATAGAATTTAAAATCAAATAAGTTCAAAAACAAACATCATATTTGAAAACAAAAAATAATTATATATAAAAAAAAATAACATCGTATTTGAAAACAAAAAATAATTATATAAAAAAAATAACATCATATTTGAAAACAAAAAATAATTATATAAAAAAAATAACATCATATTTGAAAACAAAAAATAATTATATAAAAAATATCTAAGTGTGACTTTCACAAACTTTAAAATAAAACATCCAATTATATAAATTTCCTAAGCATTACATGAAATGTAATACCTCTTCATTTAGGCCGCTAATAATAATATTATCAATGGCAAGTAAACGTCTTAATCCTTCACTAACTTTAAAGTGATTTGATGTATAGGATTATTTTTCAATTTCATCTTTTCTTGTTTTATTAATATTAGTAATGAATGCAAGCTTATTTCCTAGATGGGGTGTTAATGGGCTATCAAGACTGCATTAATGGTGATGTAACAAAGGTTAGGTAAAGGAAGCTAACAGCTGGCTGGCAAGTAGAGGGTGGCGACGACATCGAGTTACAGGTATATTAATTGTTAAATTTGAGAACCATAGATCTATAGGCCAATATGAGAGTTATTGGAAAGGAATTATGCAGTGGAATAATCAAGATCAATATATACTAGGCAACGAATTCATGCCATAGATTTCAAATAAATCAGACAAGAATTTCTCAGATAATCACAACATTAATCTTCATTCATTCATCAGTAATATAATGGTGTTACAATAAATAGAATTCGAATACTGTGGATAGGATTCGAATCTACCAACTAAACCTGATTGATTTGCTAACTCAATGTGTCTAAATCACAGTTGGATCTCACTAGTCTAACTCTGGATGTCTAAATCAGTCTACAATCAGCTAACTGATGAGGTGGGCGGACAAAAGGCGCCACTTTCTTTGCATGCATGCAAAACTAGCGCTAGGCTAACTAATAGTGATCTAACTGAATGTAACTGGAAATAACTCAGCATAACTGCTTGCCTACCACAACCAACTGAAGGATGCTGCTGGTGGCACTCAGAGTAGGCTCCTATAATGTAAAGATTGGTCCCAGAGGCACATAAACTCATGCACGCACATGCAGTAAGTGGCAGATAGCCTCTAGGTGTGTCCCCCATACTCTAGTACAATGATAATAACTTACTAAGTTAGGAAATATGACCAAATAGACTATATTGGACAAAGGAGGATTAATTAATCCTAACATTAACTTCCACTCCTACCTCTGTGATCAAGTTGGATTTGCATAGGTGATATTTAGCAGGTTCATGATGATCCTTGGCGTGTGCTCTAGGTCGTCATGGCTTCATATGCAATTTTACGTGGTCATGCGTATTCATTCCATTCAAACTTTCGGGAGGTTGCAGACCCAAACTCCCTTTCGTCGTGCTCCTTGGATTTTCTGGAGGTTGCAGATAGTTGCAGAGAGAGCCGCCTCTACGAAAAATACAAGCAAGCATTGCAGTATGGAAAGTGAGCGTCGTTGTGTTCCTAACCAACAAGGACATGGTCATCCTGGTCGCTCCAGCGAGCATGCCAACCCTGGTTTTGCTCACCACCTTGCTACTATGATCGACACACTTCTAATAATTCGTAATGACATCAAAGACACCGAGGAGAACATGCAAGACAAAATTTTTGGAATTGAGGGATAGAATTCAAGTTCTCATTGATTGGTTCATCGATATAGTGGAGTTGTTTTAGCTGTCATCACCTATGCTCGTCACCATAGGAGAGGATGGGCGAATTCAATATAGTCACGACTAGGATGTTGGGCGTGAGGAGCAACCTGTGCATGAGGAAACTCAAGCAGCGATCGCGGTCATGGTGAAAGAGGAACACCAAGATGAAGATATGACAACAAAAGTAAAGACCAAGGACAACATGGAAGTCGATCCAATGATGTTAAATACAAAAACCCTAGCACCGATAACACAACTAACAAACCCACGGCTACAAAGTGTCAAGCATTCCAAAAGTTTGATGTTTAAGGTCTTTTTGTTACCTCTGTATGGTTCTATTTTGTCTAATGGCTGATAGTTTTCTCCAAAGGAAGTATGTAGGTATTGTTTTGTTTCACTTTTTTTTAGTATGCTCAAACTTTATCAGTCTCTCTATTTATGATATACAACAAACACTGATACCCTTGTCTATTTTGAAATCGGGTTGTTTTCTCTTTTTGAGAGGCCTGTTACTTGATAATAGGTTGTTTTCTCCTCTCAAGAGACCTACCTTTTTGTACAAGTTTGTGATATAATGTAAATTCTAAATGACAAAAAAAAAAAAGTGTAAGCTTATTAAACTAATGTTTTTTTAATAGAGATTTACTTTCCTCAAATGCTTCTCACGTCCTCCATAAAATCAAAACTTGTACAACATTAAATATTATGGCCTAAACAAAACTTTGAACAAAACAATATCAAATTGAAAATCAATCATGAAAGACAGATTATCTCATAGACTGTCTTATGCTATGCCTCTAGGCATCCAAAAACTTTTATAGCAAAGTAGTTCACCCAAGCCCGACCTAAAAAAAACCATCTTTTACAAATTGTACATAATATGTAAGCAATGTTCACAAAAAAACTTAAAATCGTTCGCGAAAAATAGCATCTCTCACAACTTGCCATATGTTATGCTTCAAGCCTCTAAACAGACTCTTAACAACTCGAACTAGGACTGTCCTAACAACACATTTCGATCCTAGGTACTATTGATAGAGCTCAACATACCTTTAAATGGGTCACTAAAAAAATAAAGCAAAAAATGCCAAATGATATTCAACATAAATACATTGCATCAATTATATGAACCTGGGTCTTCTACGTATGATCAAAAGCAATCGTTGCTAATATCCTTGGATTGTTCATTCTCTTCCTCGATTATGAGCCTTTCGCCTTGCACTAAGTTCAATCCCAACTTTGGTAGAAGATATGCCTTTGTATTTCTTTCCATATAGACATGATTGAAGGAAATAAAGTCCATACACATTTTAAACCATTTAGATTCCTCCATAACTGGTCTCAAAAATATGTTATGACACACCTTAAGCTCTAAGATCCAGTCTATGATGGTTTTTGCATCTCCAAAAACTTGAAGATGCTTAATTTGAGTTCCATAACCAAACATATTAAGTGCTTGAGAGCCATTAGCTCTACAAAGTTGTTCCTACCAGCCCCCAATCCAATCTCAAAGCATAATTTGTAATCATTTAACAGATGGATAACTCCACCTGCACCACTTTTAAGGTGGTTGCTATATGCAACACCATCAAAATAGAACAAAGGGGTACTCCTGTTAATCACCTCAATACTTATCTGCCTTATTTTGAAAGATGAAGTTTCCTAAGGAAAATTATACAAAATTGAAAGACATCTTCTAACACATTGAATGGTTGGGATTGATTGATCTTCGAAAAAGTAGTTGTTCCACATACATATACATATTATAGGTAAAGCTATGATTTATTTGTGCTCTGGTTTCTGAATCCAATGCTTCAGACCTAACTAAACTGAGGAACTTGTCTATATACAACTTAAGCGAAGAGTGTTTTCCATATCCTTCCAAACTTGTTGTATGTAGTCACATCCCATAAAAAGATGTTAGATTGTCTCATTATCACATTTGCATAAGTGACATCTACATAGGCACTTTGTTACCTAAGATGAACCATGATAGAATTCAATCTTTAAATGCGCATTTAAACTTCTAAACGGTCATCCACCACTATATTAGTTCAATCACTACATTTGATTCCATCAAGGAGTCATGTCGAGCGTTTGGTGAGTAATTTCCATGGGGATCACCTATCTAGACCATACCTTATATTTGATTCTAAAGTGTCCAACGTTTGGTGAGTAATTTCCATGGGAATCACCTATCTAGACCATACCCTATATTTGATTCTAAAGTCCGATATGATTTGCTAACAATTAGTTTATAATATGATTAATGGTTTCTTATTTGCTTGGTTAATGGTAGAGATAAATTGAAGATATAATAAGTAATGTCCCTTTTGTCTTTTTATGTGACATGGTTATATCCACTAGTTATGTTTGAAGGGAGAGACTCTAGGAATATGTATCAAATCTATGAAACAATAATTTTTATTGTATTTTTGGATATTAAAATTATATTTTATACATTTATATTTTAATTTAGATATATTATATAATTACTCATCGTTAAAAAAAATATTTAAATTTCCAATCATACATTATTTTAAAATAGTTATTACTCGATTCTAACTCTCTCGTAAATTATAGCATCCTTTTAAAAAATAGGACGGGCCATCCTACTTTTTAAAGGTAAATATTAGTCTAATTTAAATCTCTCCTTAGTTATAGTATCTTATAAAAAACAATGAAATCTAAATCTCTCCTAAATTATAGTATCCTATAAAATAAAATAAATGAAACCTAACCAAAAGTTTGACACCACTAAATTGGCAAAATTAAAAAATCAAATAATACATATCCACTTCATTAAAACATGATGGAATATATAAATAAAATAAAATAAACAAAGCCAAAAATTGAGTGTTAGTGTACTTTTGTTAGTGTAATATATGATCATATTTTTTTTTTTTGTCTTTGTATAGATTATATGTTTTGTGTTTACTTATTAATTGATATCAATATTTCAGCTTTTATAAAATTAAGTTAAAATTTGTTTTATTAATATTTTTTTAAAATTGTGTTGATATTGTATTGTAATGTAGGCTTTGAATTGACTATTTTTTATTATTATTATTGGCGAGATTTAAAAAAATTAAGAAAAAACAAAAAATAAACTTACATCTAACTTTAACCTCACATATTGTGAATTGCTATTACACATGTTTGTTGTTCTGACCTCCTACCATGCATTTGTTGATTGTGAATTTCTATTATGTGTGACCGTTGTTTTGTCCTCCTTCCATGCATTTGCTATTGCTTGGCATGCAAGTATAATCAGCTTGTTCGATGTTCTATCCTCTTACCAGAGATTTGCTATTGCTTGGCATGCAAATAAAATTAGTGTGCTCGTTGTTCTATCCTTTATAATCGATATTTTATATTGCTTACTTCCATATTGCCCACGTTGTGAGAAATTGAAACTTGTTATGCAATTCTACACAATCGATAACACACACACATCTTCTTGTCCCGAGTATGGGTAAAAATCTAGAGTAAAAAGGGTGTTTACATTTCAACACCATTCGATTTTTCTTTAAAGGGTTTCATGCCAAAGTTCTTGCATTCTATTTAACATCCATACTTACAAATCCCGTGCATCAATGGTAGTAGGTGAATGTCACTTGCTTATTGCCTCCACCGATCCCCACTTGGTAAAAAGTACAATGGAAATCTAAGTAACAGTCCTTTCGACACCTGAAGTGATTTAATCTACCATCTTTTATTTTCTTTCCATTTGTGACCAAAGTCTCTAGATTGTTTGGAGATGGGGCGGGGTTTTGTAGCCCTGTAATTTGTATACGCAAGATTTTGTATAGTGAAGGAAATGGGATGTGGTTCTATGCCCAATATTTGAAGAGTATTGACTCTTGCAAGTAAGATTGTGTGGCCAATGTTTTAAGGAATATTAATTTCATTTTATTTTAAATATAGTTTTATAATCAAAGTTCTTCTTCATTTCTTCTGTGCTAGAAGATTTTCTCAATTCAGTCAACATCCTCCTGAATTATGTCCTTGGATTCAGGTATGATGAGGGATGGACACTATAGAATGGGGTCCCTTTATTCAACGTCTCATTAACGGTTTTAAATTTCAGTAATGGATGTTGTTAAAAGTTGGCTCGATGTCAGAGTGCAGTCGTTGACAAAGTGGTGACGATCGAGCACGTAGCTCCCTGAACCGTGAGGGCCGAAGCCGACCAACAACTTATGAAGGCTGGGACAGGTCCGATCCATGAATGCAAAACCTTTGCACTGCATATCTGGATCGCAATCCCTCCAATACTCCTGCTCAGAGATTTTTCCTATGGAATTCGTGGACAAGTTGGCTACATGGCTTCTCCTTCAGATCCTCCTCCAAAGGAGCCTCAAAGTAGTTTGGATCTGGCTTTCCAAACCTTAGTTGCTGCCTCTCGGGTTCCTCCTGTGGCGATAACTTCGACCTCTACCTTTGTGAAATGAGTACCAGTGCCCAAAGTTCAAATCATGTCGACAAATTCATGAATGAAAGCTATAGCTCTGAGTGATCGAGGTCTAATTGGACAATTATCTGGGATCTGGCCTTCGCCAAAATCCATGGAGATATGGATTTCCAAAAACTGGATGCCTCTCATCTTCGGGGGATCACAATATTGTTTCTACGGAAAAGGATTTTACACCTTTTTGTTCAAAAACACGGAAGATAAAGATCTCATCTCTCAAAGTGGCCCGTATTTCATGGGACCTAGAGGTATGTACCTCAACCGATGGACCCTCTCCTTTGATCCAGAAAAGGAAGTTCGATTAGCAGTGTTGGTCTGGGTCCGACTACCTCATTTACCTTTTCACTACTGGAATGATGAATCCCTTCAGACAATCAGAAACTCTCTTGGAAGATACATAGACAAAGCCGAACCAAAGGGCCCTCTATTTTCCTGTGCCAGGATTTGCATGGAAGTAGACCTCGAAAAGGATTACCATAAGGAGTTAATTTACTCATGGGTGGATGGGAATTCTACCAAAAGGTAGATTACGAACAACTCCCATTCAAATGCAGGAAATGCCATGAATACAAACACTTCGTAAAGAACTGCCCTAAGTCTACCCAGGAAGAAGTTGAGAAAAATCAGGAAGAAGGCTGGAAACAAACAAAGAGAGGAAAAAAATCAAGCCCCACCTCTGATAATAACCCCAAAAAAGGACCAAAAAAATCAGGAACAACCCACAAAAACCAAATGAAATTTCATAAGCAATCAATTTGATCCTCTCCATACTGAAGAAGGAGAAATCCCAGATCTGGAAACCCAGAATAAAGAAGACATATTAGAAGTCAGCAGGACACAATCCCATGCATCCTTCCCTCCAACAGCTGTTGAAGAGATCATGGAGAAAGCACCTAATAGATCGGCCTCCCCTAGAGGAACCTGGGTTGATATGGTTGCAGATGAAGAAAACATTGGGAAAGCATCTGAATAATCTCCTTCCCTTGGGGGAACATGGGCAAAAATGGTTAAGCACAACAAAATCAATCCAAAGCATACATCCCCAGGTCAATTGTCATCTTAAGAAAAATAGGAAACAACAAATTTAGGGCCATCCCAAGCCACGCGAGGGAGAAGATCTCAAAGACAACAACGAGAGCAAGACGCAGAGAGAGAATTGGAACTAGGAAGGAAACTCAGTATATAAGACACCAAACTATTACAGAATGTCAAATCTTCGGGAACCAAAGACTTCAGATCCCGAGCAGGATCTCATGCTTTCAATAAATATGGAAATTAGTCTCTTGGAATTGCAGAGGTCCGGGAGGATCAATCAAGGTAGAAGATTTGAAAAATATCTTAAACACTGAGAAACCAGATATTCTACTTATCCAAGAGACTAAGATGACAGAAGATGAGGTTATGATCAGGTCATCTCTCTTATGGGAAAACAATGTTGGAAAGGCCATCAACTCAAGAGGAGCCTCAGGTGGAATAACAACTTTCTGCCGAACAGATAAGTACAAAATCAAATCAACTAAAGAAAATACACATTGGATTTTACTTTAAGTGCAAAATAAAAGCAATCTTGACTTGATTTACATCTGCAATGTATATGGGCCTACCCATTACAGAGAAAAGATGGATTTATGGGACTCTTTACTCTCTTTAAATGTGGAACTGCATGGAAAAGACATTATCATAGCGGGAGATTTCAATACAACAAAATCAAGCCTGGAAAAAAGAGGAGGTTTGAATATTAGAGATCCTTTTGGTGAAAGGATAGAAGATCTGATGGAAGATCTAGATCTTCTGGATCCAGTGCCTAACACTGGGAAGTACAAGTGGAGCAACAAACGAGTTGGACCAGGCCACATTGCTGCAAGATTAGATCATTTTCTAGTAAGTAAAACCTTCCTTCAATAATATGTACTTCCTTCTTCTCACATTATTTCTTCATCCACATCTGACCATAATCCCATCTCCATTTCCCTATCCTCTCCTTCAAACCTTGGCCCTATCCCCTTTATATGCAATCCCCTTTGGCTGAACAATGACAAAACTTTAGATTTAATTCACTCATCCTGGAGTTGTCCTTTCTCAGGATCCCCCAGCTTTATCTGGGAGTCTAAACTCAAAGCTGTCCAGGCAGCCTTGAAAAATTGGGCTTCTTCCCCCTACTCTGAACCTACCATTGCCAAAAAAATACTTCAAACCGATTCGGAATCTCTTCACTCTAAAATATATTTAGGTGAGATCTCTTCTAAAATCATAACTCAGGAAAAAATCCTAAACCGTGAAATTTTAAAAGCAACTAGACAAGAAGAAGAGATTATGAGAATAAAATCCTGTCAACTCTAGCTAAAGGGGGGAGATAAGAACACCAACTACTTCCATAAAAAAACCAAAATCGGATTGAGTTTCAACTACATCAAAGAGCTGAAAAATAGTAAATATTAACAACCAAATTATCTCCAGGCAAGACAACATCAAAAAGTTGGATTTGCAACACTTCAGCCTGCTATAATCTAATATTGGAGAGACAGGTCCTTTCTCCCAAGCTGATCTTCTATCAAGCATTCATCAGGACATCACTGCAGAAGAGAATAAGGAGCTGGAAAAACCAATCTCTGAAAATAAGATTATAGTAGCAATCAGGACTCTCAATCCTGACATGTCCCCACGACTAGATGGAATTACGATAAACTTCTACTGAACTGCTTGGGACATCATCAAAGAAGATCTAAAAAAAATGCTAAATTGGACCAGAAAAAAAGAAGAAGATAACATTAGTGGAGCTACCAATTCCACTTTCTTGGCATTGATCCCAAAAGAAAAAAATACTCTCTTGATTGAAAGATTTTGTCCTATCTCCTTATGTAACACCTCTTACAAAATTCTTACCAAAATCCTAACTACCATAATGAAAAAGGTCATGGCAAAGATTATTTCGGAAACACAGGGAGGTTTCATTGCTGGTAGACAGATCATGGATAGTATAGTTATTGTTCAAGAAGCTATCCATTCAAGCATGGAACACAAACAACAAGGCATGCCTATCAAGCTGGATATGGAAAATGCATTTGACAGGGTCAACCAATTATCTCTACTTGATATCATGCTCAGAATGGGATTTTCCAAAAAAAATTGTAGATTGATCAAAGCCTGCATTAGTAGCCCGTGGATCGCACCTCTTGTTAATGACAGACCTGGTGGCTTCTTCCAAGCCTCTTAAGGACTCCGTCAAGGCTGCCCACTATCCCCATTTTTATATATCATAGTAGACGAGTCTTTAAGTAGGAGGCTTCAGGCCCTGCAAAACAGTGGAGAACCAAAAGGTTTAAAAATTGCCAGAGGAGCTAAAAATGATAATCATGCTCAATTCTCAGATGACATTATCCTTTTAGGAGGGGCCTTAGTCATTATCCTTGAAATATTGAGAGAAGTCATCTCCATCTTCCGCAAAGCTTCAGATGGGAAAGTAAATGCCTTAAAAAATAAAATCTATGGCTGGAATTGTCCCGAAAGAACCATGGTCAAGATTGCTAAGGCTTTGGGATATGAAGGTAGTACAAATTGGAATTCTTTTAGATACCTCAGAATTGCTATCCACAAAGGAAAAAAGAAGCTAGCTGACTGGAAGAGACTAGTTAAAAAAATTAAAAATAAAATTCACTCTCTGGGAGCTAACTGGCTAAATCCGATTGGGAAATTGATTCTCATCAATGTTGTCCTAGCAGCGTACCCAGTCTTCTCCAGTTCTGTTTCTCTAGCACCCAAATCGATTATATAGGACATTGAAAAAGAACTCAGACGTTTCCTCTGGAAAGGGGGGAAGCAAAATGACACAAAGAAATTTCATCTCATTAAATGGGAAATCGTATGTAGATGAAAAGACAATGGAGGAACGGGTATCAAAGACTTGACTACAATGAAACTTGCGTTGGGTGCTAAAATAGTCTGGCAAATGATCTCAGGAAATAAACCCTAGTGGAAGGATGCATTGAGGAAAAAATATCTAAATGGAAACAGAGAAAGGTCTCTGGCTACAATTCCTATTGGCAAAAACAGTTCTCCGATTTGGAATCTATGTCAAAATGATGCATACATCATCCAAGACAGCCTTCATTGGTCAACTGGTAATGGAAAGCGAATTCAGATCTGGGAGGATTACGTGGAGTCCTCTGCTATGCGTCATCTTGACAATTTCGATGAACTCAAGAGCTGGATGGACAACAACAAAGAATTCCACACTCAATGACATCTCTAATTGGCATATAAATGGAAGATGGGCAGGGTGGAGAAACCTGGATACTCTAGAATGTCTCAAGTTGGATTATACTACGCTCCAAACGCTCCTTCAAGGGTATGTTCCGATCCATCTCAATCTAGCAAATTCCATAAGCTAGGGAAAAACTGGAAGGTACACAGTGAAAGATGGATATAATTTACTCCAAAACAACAGCAGGCTAGATGCCATATGGAAAAATGTTTGGAACAAGGACGGCCTCCCTAAGATCAATTTTTTTTTTGTTGGATCTTAGCTCACCATAAAATTTTGACTGTGGAGAATTTAAAAAATAGGGGAATTGAAGGACCATATCAGTGTATTGTTTGCAAAAATGTGGAAGAAACACCACACGATATATTTATGGATTGTTCCTTCGCTAATGAGGTATGGTGCTCAGCTCTCAAAGAGCTTCAATTTAATATCACTCTCCCTACAAACTGGAAAGACTTCTTCTCCTACTGGAAAGACTACTACCAAGGATCTTTATTCAAGAAACCAGATTTCATTAGAGCGTGGGTTGATCTCCCTAAATATATTTGCTGGAAGATATGGATCACTAGAAACAAAGAAATATTTGAAAACTTGACCCTTTCTCTTGCCAGAGTCTCCTCGTCTGCCAAAGCTTTATGGACAAAATCTCTTCTCTCCAATGGACTACGACACTTACCTCTTGAGCCTTTAAATTTCACTAAAAAAATTTGGATTAGTGAACTTGTCTGCCCTCTCAAGCCTAATCCGAGAGATGCTAAAAAACCCACCTCTTTAAGATGGCAGATCCAGAAGAACCTCGAAGATTTCAACAATTAGTGGACAAAGTTGGATTGTCACATTCTGTTCTTTGATGGGGCCTCTAAAGGAAATCCTGGATTGTCAGGAGTGTGAGGGGTAATTTTTTATATGGGGGGGATCAGCCAAAATGACTTTGCTTAGGGCCTAGGGAAAAACACCACCAAGTATGCAGAATGGTTAGCTTTATTGAAGGGGCTGGAAATCGCTATCGCTATTGGAATCAAAGACCTAGTAGTGTTTGGAGACTCAATACTGGTCATCAGAGAGGCAAGGAAGCTAGTAAGAAACTATAAAATCCCTTCCAATAAGATGCATCGCATTTTCAATAGCCTAATCGATGAATTCAATGCCATCAACTTTCTTCATATCCTTCGGTTAAACAACCATTCTGCAGATCAAATGGCAAATAAGGGAGCGCAACTTGACTATGGTTACAGAATTTGCAATGGGAACACTCCAAAATGTTGTTGGGTCCCTTGATATAGGAATTTTTATGTTTTCATATATTAAAGAATCTAATTCCATTTCCATAATCAGTTTCTAGGACAGCTGCAAACAATTTTCTGATATGTTCAGTTTTTGCATTCTCATCCTTGGGAAATTTGTAAGAATTTAAAGTCATTTCAGACTTGGACTATTTCGAGACAAGGTTCGTTTTGTAAGAGAGAAACAGGATGTTATGGTTTTTGAAGCCATCTGGATTCAATCCATAAACTTCTATTGTAATTTCTCACTTCTTTTTAATACAAATTCCTCTTACCCATTCTTGTTAAAAAAAAGAAGTTGGCTCAATGTCGGTGTATTGACGTCGCTTAAGAGACGTGTTTTAGAGTCACTTAAGAGATATTTATGCCTTCTTCCCCAAATCAACTATTTATGATGGAATGTCGACCCACATAGCATTGTAATGTTGACATAGTGACATGCGTAAAGTAGATAAAAAGTCAACCATACATCCAAAAAGTGACGGTTGCAAAATGACATAATATTGGCAGAACGTAAAAAAATCCACCACTACAAAGTTAGGTAATGTTTGCAGAATGTCTAAAATGTGACGTAAAAAATACATTAACCAAAAAATAATAGACCATCCGTCTGCAGAACGTTCGAAAGTGACGTAAAAAATCCATTGACAAAAAAAATAGTGGACCATCCGTCCAACTAACATCGAGTATTCTTTTCTTAATCATCGTAGGAGTTATGGTATCGACATTCAACCAACACCATTTTAACATTGTTGGAACATCGAAATGAGTAGTTGGCTTTGAAGATGCAATGTCGTCTAAATGTCTGAAAAGAGACATTTGCAAAGGAGATGTAGTGTCCACTAAATGTCCAAAAAGAGATGTCTAGAATTACATTGAGGGGAAAAAGTGGGTAATCTATCAAACTAACGTCGATTATTCACCGCCCTAGGGATACCATGAAATCCCTAGCAAAAACCAAAGAACCAATTAGGGCCTGGAGCAAATTAGGGTCCAATTAGGGTTAATAGACTTGGGTTTGGAACTAGAAAATTAGGGTCCAATTGGACTCGACTTGTACTTAGATCAAAATGCACAAGAAGAACAAGAAACCCTAGCACCTCAAGTTTCAACAACCTTCTTAGTGGTAAGAATGGTAACTTTATTCCCTAGTATTGTTACTAGAGGAGATAATGTCAGTTTGATGGAAGAACAGTCAAAAGAGGAGCTTCGTTTGGTTCTACATTCTTTTTAGAATGACAAGGGTCTGGGTACAAATGATGGCATGTTCACTGGTCACCTCCACCCCCATGTGGGTTGTAGAAACCATCTTGCTTCTCTTTAGTTGATGAGGTCATGCATTAACCAAATTATTTCATGACTTTTCCAAGCCCCCTAAGTTTTTGTTGAAATAATGCAACTTCAAATAATATTCTACTTGTACTTTACATTATTATTATTAATCTTTTAGGAGATGTCATTACTATAGAAGGTCATGGAAAAGTCATGAGGTAAATCCCCATTGTAACTCAGGTCAATAGTACCCAAGAAAGATTAATATAAATATTATTTTGAGTTTTCATAGGTAGGTCGACCTTGCCAGTTTGATAGGTTGGCCCAGTTAGGTTAAAAGGCCAGTCAAGTGATTAGTATAAATAGGTTTATACCTATCCTTGATGTTGGGCATTGCATTCTGGTAATATATATTGAGGAAGTTTTGCTAGGTTTTTCCATTTTGGGTTTCTCAAGATGAATTGTTGTGTACCTTGTGATTGTGTTTCTTTCAGAGATCCTCTTTATGTTGTTATTTTGAAAATGTATTAAATGCTCATGAGGTTAGGAATTAAGCTATAACAACATATAAAACTTAAAATGGTGTCAGAGCTAGACTGAAAAGATCATCTTTCACTGGGTAAATCTCTCTCTCCTTCTCTGGACAAGAAAATTAGGGTTTCCTACTGAAGAGGAATTTTTGAGTGCAAGTGACATTAGGAAGTGTGCCCCTCTTAGGTGCATATTTTGGCACTTGGATCAAATTTTTTCAGTGGGAAGATCCTCCAAAATGTCAAACCCTAGTTTGACTTGGAACCAGAAAACCACAAATCTAGAACTAGAACTGGAAACTGCACTCCAGAATTTCAGAAGTCCAGTTTCAAGGGTTAGAATTTGGATTCTTCAGAAATTGACTATACCAGAATACTCACCTCAGTAAAGTGCACCTTTTGGTAAGTTTAGTTTTCATTTATGAGAAATTTCATTTTTTTGTCATTTTATGTTCTCCGAGACAAGATGCCTCCAAGCACTAAGTTTTATGACAAGTTGGAAGACATAGAAAAAAATTGTGCTTGGAAATACAGAATTGGACTCATTCTATAAGAGAATGACCTTGCACAGTTTATCAAGGAAGTGTCATGGAGACCGAAGAATATGAGGCAAAGGAAAAGTACAAGAAGGACATGAAAAGAACCAAGAGGATCATAACATATTCTATCAAGGATCACTTGATTCCTTGAGTGTATTCCAAGGATAAACCTAAGGAGATGTTTGATTCCCTATCAAGAATGTATGAAGGAAGAAACATCAACCGAAAGATGACCAGCGCAAAAGTGCAAAGATGAGCAAGGGTGAATCTATCCAAGAATATTTCACAACGGTTTCTCAATTCAAAGAACAACTAGAAGTAATTGAAGATAAGATTGATGAAGATGAATTAGTAATGACTGTTCTCAATGGTCTTAATAGACCATGGGATTCTTACATCTAGACAATTTGTGCAAGGAAAGCCTACAATTTGAAATCCTATGGGAAGAATGTGTTGAAGAAGAAGCTAGAGTTGCAAACCAAGAAGCACTACTTAGAGATGATGACTATGCTCTAGCTATTGATGTTAGAAGAAGAAAAGGAAAACACCAAGGAGCCTCATCCTCCTAAGAAGTTTCAAAGGAATAAAAAGAGAGATTACAAGCAAAAAAATTATCGTCTTATGAATGTTACCATTGTGATAAGATAGGACACACTGCCAAAACTTGTCCAACAAGAAAATAAGAATATAAGAGGAGGAATAACAAAAGACATCATGCTCATTTAGTCGAAGAAGAAGAAGAAGAACCTCCCAATAAGTTTGCAAAGGAAGAAATTGAAGAATATGTTTTACAGATGGTGAATTTTTCTTGTGGCATAAAGGAAAAGCTCTAGAAGATGCATCTGTCATTGGGACAAAAGAAGGTGGTCTGTATAAACCAAAAGGTCACTGAGAAACGACCTTGATTCATGATATTGCAAGTCCATGTGAGCTATGGCATAGAATGCTTACTCACATAAACTACAAAGACTTACCACATGTGAGCAAGGTAGTAACAAGTTTACCAGATCTAAATTTTGATCATGAAGGAGTGTGTAAAGGATGTTCGAAATGAAAGAACATAAATAATCCATTTCCGAAGAGCGACAACAAGACAAAAGGAATATTGGAACTTGTTCACTCAGATGTATGTGGTCCAATTCCCTCAACATCTTTAAGTGGGTATGTATATTATGTAACATTCATTGATGATTAATCTCATAAGACTTGGGTTTACTTTTTGAAATCAAAAGACGAAGTGTTTGGAAAATTCAAGGAATTCAAAGCCTTGGTAGAGAATATTTCAGAAAGAAAGATCAAGACACTCAAGTCAGATAATGGAGGAGAGTATACTTCAAATGAATTTGGAAACTTTTGCAATGATGTTGGATTAAGAGGGAACTTACCACTCCCTCTAATCCACAACAGAATGGTGTTGCTGAAAGGAAGAACTGAACCTTTATGGAAGTAGTGAAGACTATGATCCATGATCAAGATATTCCTATGGAATTAGGTTGAAGTAACAAGGACAACAATATATGTCCAAAACAGAATATCCCATGGTGAACTTCGGTTCAAAACCCCTGAAGAGACGTTCATAGGCAAGAAACCAAAAGTAAGTCACCTCAAGATATTTGGTTGTACAATGTTTGTTGGAAAAGAATCAAGTTGGATCCTTCTGAAAATAAAATAATGTTTTTTGGATACTATGAGATCTCCAAAGCCTTTAGAATTTATATATTGGGTTACCACCATATGGAAATTAGCAGGGATGCAATAACCTTTGATGAAGATGCAACTCTCAATAAATCGAGAAAGTGCTAACTTAAAGAAGCATATGAAGAAGTCATAGCTCCTAGAGTTGCAGAACCGATGAAAGAAGTTGCATTTTCTCATGATGATGAGATTCCATAAGAACATGATATGTTAGAGCCCTAAGAACCTCCCCACATGAATATCTCCCACAAGATAAATCCATCTTGGGCTCGTGAGATTATTCAAGAAGCAAAAATGTATGATGCTCCAAAAGGCTCCTCGAGACAAAGCAATAATACAAAGCCATTTTCTAGTTATGTGGTTTTGATGTGTGATCTTGTAGACAAAGAACTTACTTGTTTTGAAACAATTGTTCAAAAGAGAGAATGGGTAGAATCCATCATGGAAGAATACCAATACATAATGAAGAATGATGTGTGGGAAGTAGTTCCCAAACCATAAGGAAAAAGTGTGGTATCTTCCAAATGGATATACAAGATAAAACATACAACCGATGGAAGTATTGAGAAATACAAAGCCAGATTGGTAGTCCACGGATTCTGTCAAAAGGAAGGAATCAATTATGAAGATACAATTTATCC
Source organism: Pseudotsuga menziesii (assembly GCA_001517045.1). Taxonomy (NCBI): domain Eukaryota; kingdom Viridiplantae; phylum Streptophyta; class Pinopsida; order Pinales; family Pinaceae; genus Pseudotsuga; species Pseudotsuga menziesii. The sequence continues at coordinate 419,732 of LPNX010029201.1, read as the reverse complement.
TATAGCAAGGTACACTTCTATTAGAACCATCATGGCACTTGCAACCAAGACGAAATGGAAGCTACACAAGATGGATGTGAAAACATCGTTTCTAAATGGTGTTATTGAAGAAGAAGTGTACATAGAACAACCATAAGGATTTGAAGTCGAAGACAAAAGACACATGTCTGTAAGATGAAGAAGGCTCTGTATGGGTTGAAGCAAGATCCAAGAGCTTGGTATGGAAGAATTGATAGTTTTCTGACGAGCTTGGGCTTTACCGAAAGTAAGGATGATCCTAACCTTTACTTCAAGGTTATGGACAATGAACCTGCCATATTGTTGTTGTACATGGATGATTTATTCCCGACAGCTAATGAGAAGCAAATATCAGAGTGTAAGAAGAAGCTCGCTGCAAAATTTGAGATGAAAGACCTTGGCTTGGTGCATTATTTTCTAGGTCTTGAAATATGGCAGAGCCTAGAAGAAATCCTCCTTAACCAAGGGAAGTATGCAGTAGAAATCCTCAAAAGGTTTTATATGTTGGATTGTAAAGCCATGGCCACACCCATGGATACAAATTTGAAATTGTTGGTTGATGCTTCGTCATAGTTAGTGGATGTGACACTGTACAGATAGATTATTGGTTCATTGATGTATATGGTGAATACCCAGGTAGATATATTATTTGTTGTGAACACCTTGAGTCAGTATTTGGTTGATCCTGGACATGTTCACTCGGTAATTGCAAAGCATGTGATGAGGTACTTGAAAGGTACGGTAGATTATGGTCTCAGTTATACTAGAGATCATGACTCCAAACTATACGGCTATACAAATTCAGATTGGGTAGGGACTGTCTTAGATAGAAAGAGCACTTCAGGTGGATGTTTCAGTCTGGTGTCAGCCATGATCTCATGGCTAAGTAGGAAGCAGTCCAATGTTTCTCTTAGCACTACAGAAGAAGAATATATTGATGTTTGTTTCGCTAGTTATGAAGCCATATGGATTCATAAGTTGTTATCAGGTCTCTTCTATATGGATATCGATACCACCGTGATTCCATGTGATAACTAAATCTGCATGAAGATGATAGAGAACCTTGTGTTCTATGATAAGAGGAAGCACATAAAAATCTAGTATTTCTACATTCGTGACATGGTGCAGAAGGGATCTATAAAGATCCAATATGTGAGCACAGATGAGAAGGTTGCAGATGTGTTGACTAAGCTTCTATCTCGTGTGAAGTTTGAACACTTCCGAGACAAGTTAGGTGTTGTCCATAAGGACTTCCATCGAAAGGGGGAGTAGTAATGATGATACTATGGTATCCTGATCATATCAAGTAGCTCAGTTGGGGTTGATAATCCTTAAAATTGATCCCGTAATTTTGAAAGGAAGGATAATCTTAAATGTTGATCTTGAGATTTGATCATGTAATTTTGAAAGTAAGGATCATCTAAGATGTTGGTTGATGAACTTGATCATGTAATTCTGAAAGGAAGGATTGTCTAGGATGTTGATTGGTGGACTTGATTCATAATTCCGAAAGGAAGGATCATCTAAAATGTTGGTTGGTGATCCCACAATTTTGAAAGGAAGGATCATCCATGTTTGATTTGATCATGTAATTCTGAAAGGAAGGATCATCATGTATACATATGTGTCGGTTGTGATCAGTATTGATGACTCTAAAGAATTTATCTTGTAATCCCCAAAGGAGGGATCGTCTGAGTACCATAGATGTGTTGTCCATGATCCCATAGTTTTGAAAGGAAAGGATCACCTGTGTTGTCCATGATCTCGTAATTCCAAAAGGAAGGATCATGTTGGTTGTTGATACACTTGCATCAATATGTTTCCATAGATTGATTTTCTCCAGCCTTGAGCTGTTGATGATGTTTTTTTATACGTGTTATTTTTTATGTTATTCTAGATTTATGTTGATGAGCTAACCTCATGGCGTCATTGTTGTTGATGTATTAGTTTTTATACTAAAGATATTGATGTTGATACTTTAGCTTTGTACTGAAGATGATGATAATGATGTTCTAGTAGTTCCATGCTGCAGATGATGATGTTGCCACTCCATGCTGCAGATGATGATGTTCCAGTTCCATGTTGCAGATGATGATGCTCCAGCTCCATGCTGGAAATGATGATGCTCCAACTCCATGCTGCAGATGATGATGTTCTAGTTCCATGCTATAGATAATGATGTCCCAGATCCATGTTGTAGATGATGATGCTCCATATCCATGCTGTAGATGACGATGCTCCATCTCTGTGTTGCAGATGATGATGCTTGAGCTCTGTGTTGTAGATGATGATGTTGTTCAAAAATTCCGATGATTTATAGATGTACTAGACAATGTTCCAAAAGATGTTGTTGATGATGCCTCCTCCTCCCTCCTTCCAATGATGTAGTGTAGAGCCACACCAGTTGTTGTTGTTGTCAGTGGAATACTCTTCTTGTTAAGGGGAATGTTGAAATAATGCAACTTCTAAGAATAGTCTACTTGTACTTTACATTATTATTATTATTATTCCTCCTTCGGGAGATGTCATTAATGTAAAAGTTAATGTAAAAGTAATGAGGTAAATCCTCCATTGTAAGTCGGGTGAATAGTACCCATGAAATATTAATATAAATATTATTTTGAGTTTTCCTAGGTAGATCAGCCCTATAAGTTTCATAGGTTGGCCTAGTTAGGTTAAAAGGTCACTCAAGTGATTAGTATAAATAGGGAGGTTCCCTCCCTTATTTGTACACACTTACTCACTCATGTATTACACAAGAGAGAGAAAGATGAAGGATGGAGAAGGAGGAGGAGAAGTGTCTTTGGTGTTTTGGATCTTATGCTAGGGTTTGGTCTCTCTCTTATGAGACATTGTTCTTTGGGAATTGCATTCTGGTAATCTATATTGAGGAAGTGTTAATGGGTTTTTCCCTGTTGGGTTTCTTAGGATAAATTTTTGTGTACCTTTTGATTATGTTTCTTTCAAAGATCCTCTTTATGTTGTTATTGTGAAAATAGATTAAATTCCCATGAAGTTAGGACTTAAGTTATAAAAACATATAAAACTTAACAATTTTGTCTCACACAAACCTGAGTTATTCTTCTATTACGTCATATTATTTCTCAAACTTAACTTCACACCTAACATTATCTTCCATCTTCATGTCTCTTCCCGGGTTTATATCACAAAACCATAACGATTCACTGAGATAAGGCTCTTAATACATTTTAGATTTGATGTAATTTATTGTTATGGTTTTCATTTGCCTTTCAACATGTTGGAGCAATTTTTTTGTTTGTTTGTTTGTAAATATGCAAATTCTATTAAACTAAGGAATACAAAATTACATGAGAGTGAGGTATCTAGGGTGGCATGAGACAATGGAATCCCCATCCCAACTAGTAAAAACTACAAACAAGTCTGAGATTTACATTACAAAAATTTCCATCTACATATGGAGACCAAGTTGTAGGCATATAATCGACAATTCTACTGTTCATGGAAACTTTAAACAAGACTGGTAAAAATAACTAAAACAAAAAAGATGGAAATAACGAATAGAAAACATGGGGGGAAGATCCTTCTGCAAGGTCTTATTACACATATTACTAAGGGAGAACCTCTTAGAGGATGGGAAACCACCCTGGAAGCCATCATAATAGGTCAAGGCAAGTAATTTAACCGGGAGGGGAGAAGACTTACAGATAGGCTCCTCATTGTCACGAACACGCTTGTTGAGCAGAGGCTCAATGTTTGAAGGAACATGGAAAGGAACACTTGTTGGTGCGTCCTGAACCGGGGTTCAGCCCCTCTCCACCGACTGTCCTCTAGTTTCACTGCCACTCCCCACTTGCTAGGTGATTCCAGGAAAAAGTGGCGTCCAGTCCATTGAGCTGGTCATCTAGGTCTATTGATTTGGCCTTGGCCGAGAGCACTGTGTTACGGGATGAGATCCAATTTCACAACATATCTTCCATGAGAGTGCACATCGTGTTCTTAATTAACCAGTAATGATTGATTTTGATGCCACCTCTTCCCAATCCTAGATGTTCAGTAATAAGGTGATCCTCCCAATCATCAATCAATACATGGACCAACATAGAAACACCAAACTGATAACCTTCCTCCATTGTCAGGCCCAGGCCGCGCTGGTATCTACCACGACTGCTACTTCCTTTGGGAGGGGTTCCCTGCTTCTGGTACATGGCAACGATCAGAGACGTTGTGAAGTGAAATCGTTGCAGGGATAAGCGCAAAACAAAGCTCCTCGGTAGCGAGGAGTCTCAGTTGAATGTTATTATCGGGGAAGTCCTAAGACAAACACTGCAAACTAAGACCAGGAGGCAAGAAATGAGCCCTACCACGTCCTTATCCCTTTTCATTAACTAATCCCAGTGGATAATCGTGATGACCGCACAATCCAACTCCAAATTCATGATGATATAGTTAATGCGGCTAGTACTGAAACGTTGTTCTCCCATCACTGGAGGGGATGCCTTCCTTAGTAAAAATAAATGCATTACCTTCTCAAGAGATCAATTTAAAATTGCAACATGTGAGGTTCCACACTTTCGGCTCCCGGGTCGAGGGGCTATGTGTTGTCGATAAGGAATGTTGACACTTGCATCTAGGAATCTGTTGGAGCAACTTGATAACTTGTGTTCACTGGATTAGTAATATATTTCAAATTTGTGTTAGACTCATAGTAACCATCTTGCTTGACTCATTGCTATAGTAGGTCATCATTATTGGGAATTCATGCTTTATGAGAACATAATTTTTTTTTTTGAGGACCTTTTTGTCAGGTTTGAATAAAAATTACCATACAAAAGGAGGCATGTAATGGAAGATGTCACCTAGATCCAATTAGAAGAGGGTTTTTGGTATATAAAAAAGGAATATATAATAAACCCATCACATCAAACCAATAGTGGATAAGGCTCAAAGTCATAGAGACTTAGGTAATCAAACCATACTCTAGATAAAATTCAAAGACTTGCCACTGTGATCTATTATAGTCTTCTACTTGGACCACTTAACAATAAAGTAGAAGATGTCATAGCTAACACTAAATGAGACAATGAACGACTTCAAATGGAGGACTATGCAAGCATTTTTTGTGCTCTAGAAAGCACATGAGATGATGAATGACTTTGAATTGAGGACCTTGTATTAGTTTTGGGTTGAAGAAACAAGAACGATATAATTAACGAGAGGGGGGCTGAATTGTTATTTTATTGGAATGGTATTTGAAAGGCCTTTTTTATTATAAAATTTGACTATTTATCTAGCTTGAACCTCACGCGAACTTATAGGTTTAACCGAATTGCTAAAAAAATGAAATAAGGGTTGGAAACGAAACCTCATCAGTGTTAAAATTTTAGATTATTAAGAAGTGTTAAAATTACACAAGATTTCATTAACCACCTCTGAAACAATGTTAGATCTCATACTATTGGTTGAAAACTCACTGATTTGGGAGGCATTGGCTCTTGTTTGGATCTGCTCGGTGACTTCCAGTATAGACTATGACCTCACAACAAGTTCCTCTGCAACTTCCTCCGTGTTTGTTAGGCAATGAAAAATAAAATGGAACTGCTAAGTCTTAAGCCCCATAGTTAATAGATTCCTTTGGTACCATAGCAACTAGATCCTAGCGAGAAGATAGGAATGAGCTGGTTAATGGGTAGAAGGAGTAATGTAATCAAAGTCGAGTAAGTGAGATAATTCACTCATTTGTCTTTGCATAGGAGCGAGAGGCAAGTCAGGTTTTAAATTTTGGTGAACAAAATTACCAAAATTTGAAACCTAACATACCTCTCGCTCCTGTGCAAATATAGACCAATGCCTTACCTCACTTACCTGGATGTTGATTGCATTCCTGCTTCTACGCATGAACCAAAGCATTCCTATTTTATTGATTTGGTCTAGTTTTTACTATACCAAAGGAAGGCATTGACCGTGTTGAAATATTGTAACTTCAAAGGATATCCTAAATGTATTTTGCTGATGTAACCCAAGGGAGATGTTTTTATTCCTTTGACGAGGTGTTACTATTGTATTTGGGCATCATATAGTCATGAGGTAAAGCCTCCACTTGTGTCGGGTCTTTAGTACCCTAATAAATAATATAATATACTATTTTTTAGTATTCCTAGGTGAAGTTGACCCATACAGTTTGTTGGGGCCGACTTGTTTGGTGCAAAAGTCAATTGACACATATGTATAAATAGAGGAGATGTGGTTCTTATTTGAACCCATACTCACTCACTTGTGTAGCGCATAGGAGAGAGAGAGAGAGACAAAACAAAAGGAGGAGAACACATGTTTTTGGGGTTGTATTTTATACATCTTATCTAGAGGAAGTTTTGTTGGGTTTTCTTCCCCATGAGGGTTTCCTAGGATAAATCTTTATGTTCTTCTGTGTGGTTGTGCTTGTCTATATTTTAGTGATATTTTTGCTTATGGTTATACTATTATGATGCTAAATGTTATAATATCTAATATAACCATCAAAACTGAACATGGTATCAAAGCCACCCTGAAAGAAGTCGTTGTGCAGCTGAAACAGTGCTACAACTACAACTATTGAAGATTAGGTTTTCATGCTTGAAAACCCTAAAATACTAAAACTAGTAGTTTTGGTACAATCACTATATCTTGATATTGGAGAAGGGCCAGGAGCTAAAAATTTTAGAGGCCGAAGATAAATTCCTGATGTACCTTATGTAAAAGTTTCACCCTCAAATTTGCTATATTCCGGGAGATATGATTCCTCCAAGTCAGGGTTCCAGCCTCTCCCAAGATTCAGCCCTAAACATGAAACCTAGGGAGAATTGCTATATCTAGGGCTACGGAGGTGCAAACAAAATTTCTCAAGATGTTCCAGATAGGGAACAGATTGTAATTTTTGTGGTAAAAGTTTCAGACTCTGAAGGTAAAATAGTGACACGTGGCAGTCTGTACAAGTTCTCTATGTTGAACAGTCCTGAAATAAGTCACGTTGGGAAAAATCGAATAAGTCCCACTTGGTTAAACCATTTTTGCCTCTAACCCACGGTGTTGGAAAGAGGACAGACAAGGATACTTGCATGCTAAGTTATAGACACAAAGGAGCATTACTTTCGGAGCTACCATAGAAACAATATCAGATATTTCTACAGAAGAAATTGAAGAAAACTAGGGCATCCGATATTTTGCAGTTCTGATCACAGTTTTGGGAAAATGAGTATACTGCTTAGATCACCTTGAGAATATGCATATTTCTATCTAATCAGGTATGAAATATACCTCAGTTGAAAAATTAGGGTTTCTTTGTCAAACCCTAGGTCCACCAGAAACAACATTCCATAAAAGCTTTCAAGCAAGCATGAGATTGAAGCAATCTCACTGGTCAAAGAAGAAGCTGCAGATCCAGAAGGAGATGAAGACAAAACAAAGATAAGTATTTGAATTGTCTTTCATGTATATGATGTGTATTATGCATGATAGAATGGTTTCATTATGCATAATAATTTGTCCTTATGCATATGTCTTGTGAAATGGTTCTAACCATGCAACTGGTGCATTTTACTTTTGATGTATTTGTAACTTTTGAATGTATTCACTTATATATCTTATGTCTTCTACCATGATGTTTATTTTGGGAAGTGTCTATAATTTATTTGAGTCATGTCATGCCCTGATGTTCCTATCAGGAGGATCTATAATGTAAACAAGGCATGTCAAGTCATTGTGGATAACCCTCCTATTATTCAAGGGTTAAAGTCCCCGTAGTTCCGGGGCACTAGGGTTATTAGACTCTCCTAGAGAAGTCGGCCCTAGTGAGTCATTGTCAAGTCGGGAATTAGTATAAATAGAGAGAGAGCCTCTCTATTTATCACACACTCACTCACACTCAGTTGTAGCGCATAGCTGAGGAAGAAGAAGTTGTTGGGGCTAGAAAGAAAGAGGCTACTGCTGTCGGGATATCATCTTACTGTTTTTGGGGCTTTTTATTTAGTGTTGATTCTATCTTTGAGGAAGTTGTGTGGTTTTCTCCTTTATGGTTTCCTCGAGGAAAATCTTTGTGTTCATTTTCTTATGTGTTTGATTGCAGTGCTTGTTATTCTCTCAGTTAAGATCCTAAGTTAATGCTAGCTTAAATGATAAAAATCTAACATGGAATTAGAGCTAACCTGAGAAGAAGACACTGTGCAGCTGCAGGAACTAGGGATTCCTACTTTTTGGATCTCTCTCCACAAATTTTCAGCAAAAGAAGGTTGGACTGACTCTCCTCCCCATGGCGCATCTTTCTATCGAAGCGGAATCTGATTCTGAACATTTTCAGTTTTTTACTAGACACTAGAGCCAAAAATTAGGGCATTCCCCAGAAGTGGAATTTTTTAGTGAGCCCAGGCCTGGATTGATCTCCTCCTCAAAATCGAAGTTTAGAGATCAAGATCAAAGCATTTGGCTGTATAGAACTCCAAAAAATCCAAACCCTAATCTGCTCCTAAACCAACACTGCAAAAATTCAGCTCCAAATCCAGAGTCAACATCTTGACTTGGTAATATCTAAATATTTTGTATTTCCATTTGAGGTTCTCAGTTAAGATGTCTCATCATACCAAGCTTGATGAAAAGCTTGAGGGAGCTGATAACTTTCGAGCCTGGAAGTATAGGATCTCCCTGGTCCTGGAAGAAAATGAGTTGGACTTCGACATCAATGAGGAGATTCCAGTTCCAGAGGGAGATGAGGTTAAGGCCTTACACAAGAAGAAGTTGGTTATGGCTAAGAGGATTATTACTGATTCAATCAAGGATCACCTCATACCATAGGTGTCCTCCCTAAATACACCTAAAGCTATGTTTGATGCCCTAAACAAATTGTTTGAAGGAAAGAACATAAACCAGAAGATGACCTTGAGGTCCAATTGAACAATGTGAAGATCCAAAATGTGGAGACCATACAGTCATACTTCACAAGGGTCTCCTAGATCAAAGAACAACTTGAAGCAGTAGATGAAGAAGTGGAGAATGTAGAAATTGTAATGCCCACCTTGAATGGTCTTCCTAGGACATGGGACTCTTTCATTCAAGGGATCTGTGCTAGAAAGAAGTTAGTCAAGTTCAACAGACTACGGGAAGAATGCTCTCAAGAAGAAGCTTGGATAGTAGCTCGAGAAGAAAAGATGGAAAGTGAAGATCAAGCTCTCACAGTACAATCCAAGAAAACCAGATCTAGCCACGACAGAGGTAAGTACTCTCATAAAAGGAATAACTTTAGGAAGCCTAGAGATAAGTCTAAGTTCATTTGCTATACATGTGATGAAAGAGGACACTTTGCTAGAGATTTTCCTAGAAACAAAAATAGCTCTCAAAAGAAGAAGGGAAACAAGAGAAGACATCATGCTCATGCTGCAGAGGATGATGAACTTTCCACAAAAAGAAATAGACAAGACAGTGATGATTCTTCAAGTGATAAAGAATATGTTCTGATTTCTACTCTCACGGGATCTATCACACATGGCAGCAATGATTGGCTTATAGACAGTGGTGCTTCCAAGCATATAACAGGATTCAAGGAATCCTTTGTGAAACTATTTGAACATGAATCACCTCACAAGGTGAAACTCGGAGATGACTACCAGTATCCAATAAAAAGTAGCGGTGAATCCTCATACAAGCTAGACTCTGGAAAGTCTATCAAGATGAAAGATGTATTGTTTGTATCTGGACTAAAGAAGAATCTCCTCTCCATATCTGCATTGGATGCAAAAGGAATGAGGGTTGCATTTGTAGATGGCAAAGTCCTCATGTGGCCAAAGGGAAAGTCTTTCGATGATGTAGTAGTGATTAGGGAACAAGAAGGAGGACTATACAAATTGAAGGGCCAACCAGAACAAGCTTTGGTTCATGACTCAGTAGAGACAAATGAGCTTTGGCATAGAAGGCTTGCACATGTGCATTACAGAGCACTACCACTTGCAAACAAAGCTGTTAAAGGTCTCCCAGAAATGCAGACAAAACATGAAGGTGTATGCAAAGGATGTGCGAAAGGGAAGAACACAAAGAAGACATTTCCAAGTAGCAAGAGCAAGGCAAAAGGAATCTTGGAAATCATCCACTATGA